>PVHX01002504.1:0-166513 GCA_004024805.1 Geosciurus inauris
GCAATAAAAGAGAATAAAATTATGGCATTTGCAGGCAAATGGATGGAACTGGAAAGCATTATGCTAAGTGAAGTAAGCCAATCCCAAAAAACCAAATGCCGAATGTTCTCTCTGATTAGTGGATGCTGATGAATAAGGGAGGTGGGAATGGGAAACATAAGAGAAATAGAGAAACACTGGACGCGACATGGGGGAGGCGAGGGGCAGAAAAGGGGAATGGGTACAGTAAAGATGGTTGATGGAGACCGTCATCACTACCCTTGGTGCATGTATGAAAACACAATTGGTGTGACTTTATCTGGTTTGCAACCAGAGAAATGGAAAAACTGAGCTCTATATATGTGCTATGACTTGAAATGCAATTAAACAAACTAATAAATAAATAAATAAATAAATAAAAGACATAATGATGTTTCTGAGATGTCAGCTGGAAGTTGCAATCTCTGTTCAATATGCTGCAGAAACTCTGATCCTGAAGAAATACCTGATCTTCCTGGGTATTTTTCAAGCACCTTCCAAGAGAATCCCTTCCAGCCTTACAGGGCATCAACATTACCAGTTGAACTATCTTGTTAACCCTCAATTATTTATTTTTAAAAATAAATAAGTTAATTTTTATGTCTCTAAAATAAAAAAAAAGAAAACATTTGACAAAATCCAGTCTATTCCCAATAAACACTCACAAGCTGGAAATCAAAGGAAACTTGTTCTTTCTAACAAAGGGCACCTAGAAGAAACTGTAGCTATGACCATCCCTATCGTTAAGAGATGGACCCTAAATCAGGAGACAAGACAAGGGTGCCCATTTTCACCACTTTCACATGACATGGTGCCATGGTCCTGGTCAGCACAAACAGACCAGCAAGAGAAACGGATGGTACCACTTCGGAAAGAAAGAGGTTCATCCACAGGTGACATCAATCCTCTATGTAGATGATCCAACAATCTGCAAAAAAGCTTCTAGAATAAAAAAGTGAGTCTGACAAAGAAGTAGTATTTTAGGCCAAAATGCAAAACCGAGGGTAGTTCTGTATAGGTGCAACAAACCATTGGAAAATGACATTTTACAAATAAAAGCTGTAATAGCACCAAAATTAAAAATAACTGGGATTAGATTTAATGAAATATGTAAGACATGTACATTAAAAATTACCAAAAAAATCTAGAGGAAAATTTAAAGAAAATCTAAATAGATGAAGAGATATATACTATATTCAAAGACTGGGAGATTTGATACTGGTACCATGTCAGTTTTCCCCCAGGGCAATCCTAATTCAAGCAAATATTTTAGAAATCTAAAACCAATTCTAAAATTTATATGAAAATACACAGGACCTAGAATAACCTAAACAACTCTGAAAAAAAATATTCAGAGGACTTACTCTTTTTTGCTCTGTGAGTATGTGTGTGTGCGCTACAGATCAAAGCCAGGGCCTTGTACATGCTAGGCAAGCACTGTGCCACTGAGTTGCACCTCCAGCCACACACACCAAGTTCAAGACTCCCTTTGATGGAAGAGTAGTCAGAACAGAGTGCTACTGGTGCAGGAAGGACAGATCAAGAGATCATGAAGAGTACAGAAATACACTCACATCAGTATGAATGACTGATTCTTGATGAAGGCGAGAGGGAATTCAACGAAGGAAAGAGTCCTGTTTTTCAACAACTAGTGCCGGACAACAGAAATGCCCCATGCAAACAGAACTGCAGACCTCACTGTCACACCCAAACATGACTCAAAATGAATCATAGACCTACACATAAAAACTATAGCCATAAAATTTCTAGGAAAAAATGTCAGAGGAAATATTTATGGCTTTGGTTTTTATTCTTAGATGTCCTAGGACAAAAACGCAAGCTATAAGTGAAAACAAAGTCAATAAATTGGTCTTCATCAAAATTTATAGCTTTCCTTGTTAAATAATGGAAAAGGCAAGCCATAGATTACAAGAAAAATATTGCAAGGCACATGTCTGATAAATCCCTTATATTCAAGATATAAATTCTCTCAAGTTAATAAGACAACAACCTGATTTAATTTTTAAGTGGCAAAAGATTTGAATCAATAAGCCCACTACAGTGTAGTGAGCAGTTCAGCTGCTGTAATGGGCCTCCAAACAGCAGGGGCCTAGACAGACAGCAGCATGCAACAGCCTCCTTTATGAGCTTCCCTCTGTGTGGTTTCAGTTATCTACTGCCAACCCTTGTCCAAACTAATGAACAGAAAATTCCAGAAATAAACAATTCATAAGTTTTTAGTTGTACTTCATTCTGGGTAGCATGATGAATCTCAATCCATTCTGCTTCCTTCTGCTGGGAATTTGAATCATCCCTCTGACAAGTGTATCCATACTGTATACGCTACCCACCCTGTTGGTCATTTAGTAGCCATCCAGGTTATCAGATTCACTGTTGTGGTACTGCAGTGCTTGCATTCAAGTAACCCTTACATAGTGGCCTAGGGCTATGTCACCATGCCTACATCATTTACCTCACTGCATTTCATCACCTACACATTGTCCCACATCGACACAAGGAGGGTAAGTAGAGTACCAGGCATTGAGAGAGAGAGCACATTTACACAGCATTTGTTCCAGTATGTTGTTATAATTATTCTCTTATTATTAGTTATTAATGTTGCTCTTTTACTGTGCCTAATTTGTAAATTAAATGTCACCATAGGCATATATGTATAGGAAAAAAAACATAGTATGTATAGGGTTTGGCTATCCATGGTTTCAGGATCCCCTGGCAGTCTTGCAACATAATCCCACAGATAAAGAGGATAGCTACATTTCTCTCCAAGTAAGGAATAAGCAGTCCTGAGCTGGTATGGTAACTATTTTGTTCTTCTCTAGAGAGCTGACCTTGTCCGAATGGTCCAAAATACCTTCCACATGTCCCTTGCTGGCCCTGGAGAAGGAGCACAGAGCAGCAGGAAGCAAGCCCAGGAGCCCCACGCGCTGCTCAGCCCTCACTGGCTGCAGGGCATCACACAGGTCAGCCCACAGCCAGGCAGGGCAGGGACTGCCTTAGCTGCCTGTGCCCCCTGGAAAGCAGATTCCTGTAGAAGGAGAGGTGGTGTCTCGGCTGCAGAAGCCACCCCTCCTCCATGCCATGGTGGACACTGGCCGCCTCCGGCACGCCCCAGGCAACACTGTCACCTGGCACCACAGTGTCTGACAAAAAGTCGGGCATGAGAGGAAGCGACCAGGACAGGCACCACAGCAAAGCACTCAGAACTGAGAAGTCCTCTGCCGTCCTCGCCTCCAGGAATTCCCCACTGACCTTCCCTTTGTCTTTTCCAGAGCCCAGTGTTGGACTGCCTGCCTGTCCTTTCTCTGTCCCCATCTTGACCTTACATGTCACTTTCTCTCCATGTTTTGGACACCGTCTCCCCCCTCTTTGGAGCCAACTGCAAGAACTCTCTTCACACTTTCTTGTGCAGAACAACTCAATTCTTCTTTTGAAAAACCTGTATTTTTCAGGAGGTTTTGTGGTGCCCCTGCGGGCTCTTTCTATAAGAGCCCAGCCTCCTACTGAGGCACTTGGTCCAAACTCTCCTGTTTTCTCCCCATCACATCTACATCACTGAGCAGGTGGAGCAGAGGAAAGGGTATACCACAGAGGAGGAATGACCCTCAAATGACTCTGGAAGAGGTGTTTTTTTGTCATCATCCTTATAAAAGGTTCACATTTCCACGGAGTTCACGATGTGCCCTTGACTATCAAGTAAATGCAGAAGCATCCACACCGATCCTCAACACTCCACTGTGCTAGTGTTCAGGGCTGCGGAAGCCAGCAACCACAACCTGGGTGTGCCACACCACAGAGAGCTCTCGTCTCCCCATGTTGGAGGCCAGAAGCCTGAAATCAAGGTGTGGCCAGGGTCACTCCACCCTCTGCCTTGTCCAGTGCCCCGTGGCTCTGATAGTCCTTGGTGGATGGCCGCAGAGCTTCACTCTCTGCCTTTCACCTGATCTCCACCTGGCTTCTGCGTGTCTCCCTGAGTCCTCTCCTCAGGAGGACACTTGTCATTGGACTGAGAGTCCACCCGAAGTCCAGAATGCATTTACTATATGACAACCTTAGCTAATTACATCTACAAAGACCTACACCCAAATAAAGTCACATTCTGAGGTTCCAGGAGGACTTGAATCTGGGGTCTGGAGAGTGCTCTGCAACCTGTGTCCCCTAAAATTCTGAAATGTATAAGTAGCATCAGGAATTAAGAGTTTTACCTTAAAATTAGCATGCACACACACACAGGCACACATTCCTACATCTCAGCACAGTTGGTCATATGTTCCAACCACCCACTTATTGAACGAGCCCTTTTTGAATGTTTGCCACAGCCCTGGGTGGAGGAGTGTGGGCCCTTCGGTAAATCTAAGTGTAGCGGCAACGTGCGACTTCTTCACGCTGACTTTGCATCTGTCCTCTCCAGAGGGAGTCATCCCCAGGAAGGGGATTTCTTTTCTTCCAGGCTGGGGTTATTTTCATGCCTTCGTTTTCAAACTGAAACACTAGGAAGTGCACTGACATTCTGTCCCTGGAGCGTGTGGAGTAATATTTCTATGGTCACTCTGGCAACCGCAGAGGCGAGAGTGGCGGGAGACAAGGAGCAGAAGGACTGGCACCAGCGCCAGGAGGTGGAAGGAGCCCCTCGTGGCATGCTGGCTGAGCGCCCAAGGGGACAGGGCACGAGTGCAGCCACTGCTCAGAAAACGGCCTGTATCCACGGCCCGACTCGTCATCCCAGGACTGGAGGATGTGCACAGGTTACTCTCTGAAAAACCAATGTTAAACCAAGGGGTCAGAATCAGGGACTAGCTCTAGCAAAGAAATGTTTGTATAGGGCCAGACATGTCGTCAGCACAGGAAGGGCAGTCGCTGACTGAGCTAGGACTCTTGGACACCCAGCACATCCATTGCCAAGCCCGCCACTGCTAGAACACCACAAGGACTTGATTTTTCCAGTGGTTCCAGACTTGGGGGCCAAGCTGAGCTGGGTCCTATTACTTCCGCCATCACTGCTTAGTGACGTAGCCCTGCCCTTCATGAGTCAGTGCAGATCTGTTGAGGACCTACTGTGTGCTCAATACTGAGCCAGGGGCTTTTCAAAAATGTGATATGGACTCTGATCCAGGCAAAGGTACAATGCAAATAGACACATAAACTTAGGTGATGCGCTCATTTCCCCTCCTGAACCTTAAAAAGAGAGGAAGGTAGTTGTAGGAAAAGAAGAAAATCCAAAGTCCTGCAAGGGTTGACAGGGCCTGGGGGTGGAGTGTGAGCCAGGCCACCAGGACAGGAAGAGCCTGGCCACTCAGCTGTCCACTGAGATGAGTCTCATGAGGCAGCCGGCTCTAACCACACAGCGTGGGACTGACCAGGTCCCTACTTGTGTCTTGCATAGCTTGTTTCACAGTGGGGACCACAGTCTGGAGAGGGCCAGACCTTGGAAAAGAAGGCCACAGCCAAGACCTACTGCATGAGATTTCCTAGCATCAGAAGATTGGGTCCAGGGAGGAACTGCTACCTGTGGACTCTGCTGGTTTCCCTGGGAGCAATGGGGCCACTCAGGAGCCACCTCGCAGGTCTCTTCCTGCCTCGTCTTAGAGGAGCCTGAGGGTGAGGACATCCTTAATCCACCCACCCTAGGGAGCTTCCTCAGGAAATCAGAGCCAGGTTGGGCCTTTGGGAGAATGCCCTGGGCCCAGTGGTGGACACAGTAAGACCAACATCTGTGTGGTGAGGAAAGTGGCCCCACTGTCCTCAGCCGGCTGCAAGGTGACGAAATCAGCTGGGGGAGTGAGAAGCCATTTCACCCCTGTCAGATTAGTCACCCAATTAAATCTATTTTCCAGATAAGGCTCTATTTATATACCAAGGAACTAAATATGGAACTGTGTGACTCTACAAGCATTCCAAAATATCCCACACACACTGAAACATGAATTACGGAGCCAGACCAGACTGCCTCAACTTTCAGATGGTCCTATCTAGAAAGTAGACAAAATCAACATTTAAATGCTCTCAGCAATAACCAGAACCAGAAGAAAGGTTTCTATTTATCAACTCCTTAAAAAAAAAAAAAAAAAAAAAAAAAACAACCTCAAATTTTTGTCCGTATATAAAGTGACTGCAAATGTGGTCAAACTGGTTATAAAAACAACTAAAACCACACTGATTTTATTTCATTTCCAGCAAGAAGATGTAGCTCTGACGTGTCTCGACTAATGGACCTGTCATGTTGTCTGGACAAACATAGAAACCATGATAGAATGAGGACATCAGAGCTGTGACTCCCAGAACAATGGTAGGAGACACGGGTCCTAGTCGTTTGACAGAGCAGTGCTGGATATTGGCTCCAACCCAGCTCCAAGTGAGAGGCTTGGGAAAGGAGGAGGCCCCTTCTTCCCTCAAAGTTTAGCCTGGAGTTGGTGTCGCCGAATTAAAACCAACAGCATAGAGGTGCCCAGTTAAGACAGTTTGCAAGGTTGACTTTAAGGAAAGAGGAAAAGGTAAAACCTTCAGGACTTGGGGCAGTCTGGGAAGGCAGAAGCTGGGCTAGCCTTGGGCTGTTAGGAAGCTGTGGGTCGGGAAAGAAGAAAGTGTGGCCCCTCCAATGAGGGGCAAGCTGGGTGGGAGGGTGGATGCTTGGCTCCTGGCTAGTGAGACCAGAGGCCACGGGTGGGTGGAGAAGTGGGTGAGGCCGGCCGGAGAGCTGAGCCTAATGTGACAGCAATTCTGTTCAGCCAGGGTTTAATCCACACCTACTGTGTGCCGGGCATGGCAGGGCCTAGGGTGACATCCTCAGCAGCACAGAGCTGGGGTCTGGAGAAGCCCCAAAGAATGAGGCCTCAGGTAGGGGGACAATTAACCAGAATGGAAGCCACAGGAGTCTGGGCTGGGAGGAAGTGGAGAGAACAGAGAACAGGAGCCTGGTGTCACAAAAGAAATGGGAGATCATGCCCAGAAATGCCAGACTCAGAATCCAACTGGCTCAGAAATGAGCTGGGTCCCAGCCCAGGCGAGTAGGAGACTGTGGGGCCACAGACAGACAGGCCTGACCTACTGGTCCTACGCGGGTGGTAACAATCCCCTGCCTACATTGCCTGAGATCACGTGAGAAGCTGTTTTTGAATTTATTTAAAATAGGCACCCAACAGAACCCGCAGACCTTTTCCCCGGCTTCCCACTAGTGGGCTGCTGTCCCTTCGCTCTGCTGTTCAGCTCATCAGTATTTCCCTCAGGCCTACAGTCATTTCCAACTCCAGATTATACCGTTTTTAGAACTATTATCCCCAAACGCCTGCACTTCAGCCCTGGCCTTCCTGCCTCTGCTGACTCTTCTTGGAGCCTGAGCCACGGTGGGTGGCTGGGCATGAACGCTTTCCATGTGCGGCATACTCTCTCCACCTTGTGGATTCCTGATCCCAACGAGGGCCTCTCCAGCGCTGATTGGCTAGGTCAAGTTGTTCTGTCTACTTCTGCCGCTTGCCGAAGGACCAAGAGAACCACGGGATGGATGCTGCCCCACCTGCAGCATTTCCGCCTTCCCAGCATACGGGCCTCAGGTGGTAGAAGGCTGGGCCTCCGATTTATTTTGCATAGACAAATTGATTTTCAGTGACTGGACTTTTCATGCTGAGTTACAGTCCTGTGGTTGCACTTACAAAAGATGGGAAAACAAAATGGACCAGGAAAAACAGTGAGAGAAGAACTAAAGTCCTGTGCACAGAACCAAGGCCTCCCCTCTGCCCTCTCTGTCTTGGTCCCTCAACCCTCGGCAGCCGTTTTAGCTGCCTCTTTTCTGATGCTGAGGTGAGGCTTCTAAAGAGGGAGGGGATGCAGAAAGAGGGGGCATCCCACAAGCTGCTTCCTGCTAACTCCAGCCACGCTCTCTCCCATCCCCTTACACTGAAGCCGTAGCTTTGGCTCAGCTGCTTCAGCCCTTAGAAGGTGATTTGGTGAACGCCTCTGGCATCGTGGAGTTTCAGCAGGAGCTCAAGGACTCAACGGGCCCTTTCACTTCTCTCCCTTCTCTGTCACCAGGAAGTCCCAGGTCTCCATGAAGGGTAAAACCCAGTAGGACGCCCCTGACTCAGAAAGACTGATACTGGCCGCCAGAGGGGGAAAGCCTGAGCTCCACCTTGGAGCTGCAGTCAGAAAAAACAAACACATTGCTTCATGAAGTAGGCTGGGCAGAAATTCAAGTATTTTCAGAGCAATTCATAATAGAACATATTTACACGTTTCCTAAATTTTCATCCTCTTCTTTTATTAATGTCTGAGACGTTTGCTACCTCTGAGCTACAATATTTAGCTCCCAAGAATAAGGACCAGCAACATGTGATCACATAGATGCATCAAAGGAGTAACCTAAAGTCAACAAACAAAATTAGTGCTGCAATGCTTCCCACACCGTGAGATAAGCGGCATCACTAACACCACTAGTTATTACGCTGCCTGTGCCTTACACACATCCAAACATCTACTACTTTCTATATGCTGCTCAAATAATAAATTTTAAATTGCTTTTAAGATTCTAAATCATTAATAATTGTGCAAAGAAAATTCTAGCACTTTCCTCCTTTATATGCTGCAAACGTAGGTATTAATGCTGTTCAGTTCATCTTCCAACCTGTTCATAAAATTGAAAATATACAAAACAGTATAGAAAAGAATTAACTGGAACTGTAAAATAGCTTAGAAATCAAGACAACATTCCAAAGGATGGGAAGCAATGCCATTTACAACGGTCCACAATTTTGGTTTGGCATTAGCAAAGGGAAGCCAGTCGAGAGCTAAAAGTTCTGGGGCCGGGATGGAGCTCGGCAGTAAGGTGTGAGCCCATGACCCTGGGTTTGATGCCCAGCACCAATAAAAGAAGAGAGAAAAGAGCTAAATATTCTGACAGGTTTGACTTTCTTTCTTTCTTTCTTTCCTTATTATTATTTCTTTTTAAATATTTTTTTTAGTTATAGATGGACATAATGTCTTTATTTTATTGCTTTGTATGTGGTGCCGAGGATCAAACCCAGGGCCTCACACATGTGAGGCAAGCGCTCTACCGCTGAGCTACAATCCCAGCCCTCCTTATTATTTTTTATTAGTTGTTGATGGATCTTTTTATTTTATTTATTTATTTATACGTGGTGCTGAGAGTCGAACCCAGTGCTTCACGCATGCCAGGCAAGCGCTCTACCACTGAGCCACGACTCAGCCCAGGTTTGAATTTCTTTACATGCATCTCTGTTTAGCAATAAGCCAGAAGCAGTGTGTGTGTGTGTGTGTGTGTGTCTGTGTGTGTGTGTGTTGTGTTCACTTAATATTGATTGGACATCTAGTTCTTAAAGGGAGCACTGGGGGGCTGGGGATGTGGCTCAGTGGTACAGTATTTGCCTAGCATGCATGAGGCCCTGGGTTCAATTCTCAGCACCACAAAAAAAATAAAAATAAGAAATAAAGAAGCACTGGGAATAGAATAATGAACAAAATGAGCAAAATCCTGCCTTCATAAACTAATATGCTAGAGGATATTACGCGAGCTAATGCAAAATTGCCTACTAATCTGCACGTGGGCTCAAAGGTATATGTTACGTACAAATGTATGCATTATATTAAAATATCTGCTTTCTTCCTGTCTACAGCACCATCTTAATAGTACAATCTATTCTTTCCTGTTACTTTCTGCTCCCATGAACCTTTTCTACTCATACTCAGTGGGGACCCAAGTAAGGCTGGAAGTTACCCAAAAAGAAAATATTCAAACATGAATTCTTTGCTTCTTTAGGCTCAAGATGGTGAACAAATGGAACACACATAATTACTGCTCTTCCTTCTCCAGACTCCATTTAATTGATGGAGAAAAAAAGATACAAATGGAATAAACCCAAAATAGTACAAAAAATGGGAGAAGCTAGCTATCAGTAAAGCAGTTTTTTAACAAATTCTGGAATGTGGAAAATGAGACATTTTAACAGGAGAAGAAAAATCATGAAATAGACTAGAGGAAGCATACTTGCAGAACTTGCATGAGGAGACTGGGGTGGGGGGTGCCGGAGAGGGACTCCACCAAGGCTGGAGATGCAAAAGCGGGGCAAGAGCGGGGCAGGAGAAAGAATCAGAAGTGAGGGTGGTGGATCAGGCTACAGTCTGCTATAGTAATAAACAAACCCAAGTCCCAGTGTCTGACCGTAAAGGGCTATTGCTTGTTCCCATGGATGGTGACCTAGGAGCTCCACTCTGCGCTGTTCCCAGCCTGGCACTCAGGGTGACAGGGAGCTGGCAGGGAAACATTCCCAGTTCTGTGCCCAGGAGAACAAGAGGGTCACCCTTCAGCAGTCTTGGCTCACCTTTGATTAGGCAAAGCAAGTCACATAGCCGCGTCCAACTCCAAGGACGCGTAGTGTATTCATACAGAGCCAACTACAATGTGGTGGGCTTCTGAGTATGCCGGAGAACGCTGTAGAGATGACTGGTGTTCACCCACAGCAGGTTCCCTTCTCCGTCCTCAGCATGCAGCTGTGCTTCATGTTCCAATCACAAACCACTCCTCACCCTGAGGCATGTCAGTAGGACAAATGACTGAGTTCTGGCCAGTGGAAGGTGGTAGAAGCACCATTTCCAGACTTGCCCATCAAGCCTCCCTCGTGAGAATCCCTTCTTAAACTCTTTCTTCCCCCCAAGTAGCAGAAGTGAAGGGCTCAGATGCTGTGGATGTTGATGTTACAACAAGATGAAAGGAGCCAGAAACTCTAAGTCACTGCTTGAAGAAGAGTCCCCATAGTGAACGAACAAATCAGCCAAGAAGAGTGCCTCTAGATTCCAGTGAGTGAGAGATACAGTTTGTGTTAAGTCGTTGAGATTTGAGGGCTGTGTGTTATAGCAGCTAGATGTCATTAAACTTAGCAAACCAGAATGTCAGAACACAAAATCCAGTTGCTCTTGAGATTCAGAACCATTCCATTTTGAGGCACAGGATTAGTGACATAAAATACATTCCTTTCTCTATGGGTTCAATTACACTATTTATTTCTACAGTGAGTAATAATTATATAATCATAGGATAAATGTTAGTTTCTTTTTGAAACAACTAGAAGCAAAGCACAAAAGATGTAATCATGGTTTATGGACCAAAATGTAAATGTGATAGTTCTTGACAGTTTATTCATGCACTTGGTTGAGATTTGCCTTGTACCTACTGGGTGCTGTCCCTGTCCTTGGTCCTGGGGGTGCTCGATTGAGCAGTATCAAGCTAACACTATAACTAGCTGGAGCTGAGAGCTGAGAGCTCGTATCACACCAGGAGGAAGCAGATGCTGTCTGAAGCAGATGGAAGGAGGAACAGAGGTTCATGGGTATTAGTGTAAATTAATACCAAGGAGAATTAATGGGTATTAATGTAAATTAATACCAGGAGAATTCCAAGAAGTCACAAATGTGTAAACAGGCTGAAGAGGAGGAGGTAGGAAAGAGTGTAAGTGGGAAAATCACACATCTGTAACACCTAGGAGCCAACAGATTCTGTCAAAGGTCAATGGCTTCAGAATACTAGGCAGAACACCAACCATGGGAAAACTGAACAAGCAAAGGTGACAGCGACTGTCCCCAAGCAGCAGGTCTGCAGGGGCGATGGGGACACTGTGTTTACATGGTACTGGGTCATTTCCCTGCAGCATATGGATGCATTATGTGGATTAAACAAAGCAACAACAAAGAACCATCCTGGTGCTTGATAAGATAAAACCAGCCTCATGTGACAGGAATTTGATTCCATCTACCTTACTGCTCAAATCTCCCCTGGCGAAGGCACAGCCTGGAATCAGAAGGCTGTGGTCCTCTTGAACCTGTGCAGGAAGGGAGGAGTAGAAAGGGCGGGGCTGTGGAGCCATCCTTACAGCTGTGACAGAGACCACACAGTCCACCAGAGGAGTCTGGTTAGAGACACAGAGCAGCTTCCCAGGACAGAACTTTCCTGGTTGATTGGCCTCCCTAGCTGAAACATTGGCAGACAGTCCCCCAAAGCAAGTCTGCTTCGAAAGCTTGCTAAAGGTACCTGTTGCCCATCCATTGTTCTTCAGGAATAGCACAGGATGTGGTGATGGACCAGCAGCCCAGAAGTGCATGGACAGCTTGGGCATAGCAGGTGTCAAGGGACAGTCCTTCCAAACACACTTGTGGGGAGAGAACCATCAAGGCCAACTGTAAAACAAAACGTTAAAATGCCAACTCAGACACCATTCATGCTGATTTTTAAGACATGTCCCAAGGCAGGAAAGACAATGAAGCTGTTGATTTCTGTAAGTTCTCAGGCAACTGCGTGGCAAAAGCTATCCATTGTACAAATGCCCCAAACCTGGCAGCTTCCTAAGGCAACCACCATTCCACTGGATCTCATGGTCTGTGAGTCAGAGTTCATTTATACAAGTCTTCTGTCCACGTGGCACTGACGGAGGCCCCCCAAGGTGTGCAGGTGACAGACGACAGGCTCCGAAATGGTTTCCCACACCCCGAGTGCTCTGGTGGGGACCGTGGAAACAATGGGATCACCTCAACTGTGGACCAAACCCTGCACATCTCCACGTGATGGGTTTGGGTGTGTCGGACTTCTCACAGGGCAGCTAGGGACCATCAAAGAACGGGCTGCTCCAACCTGACAGAACGCACAGCTGGGGCCTGGAGGCAGGCTGAGATTCATGCCTAAATATCTATCCAGATGTGGGACCCCAATCAAGAGCAAGACAAAGGGCACAAGTTGAACCACAGAGCCCAGATGGATGGAAGTGAATGGTCTGCAAAAACTATTGTTGTGGTGAAGTATATGTGACAAATTAGCCACCGTAACTACTCTAAGTGCGCAGCTCAGTGGCCTCCGGTCCATACACATTGCTGTGCACCCAACTCCACCACTCATCTCCAGAACCAGCTCCTCCTCCCCAGCTGACACTCCATACTCATTAGACAGCATCTCCCCATCCTCTCTTCCCTCCCAGCCCTGGAAGACCATGCTTCTGTGTTCTGTCTATGTATTTGATGACTCTACACTATTTGTCCCTTTCTGCCTGGTTTATCTCACTTAGCCTGCTGCCCTCCAGGTTCACCCATGTCAGGATTCTCTCCCCTTTGAAAGTCTGAATGACGTACAGCCTATGCACGAGGAATTTTGCTTGCCTGTTCTTCTGTTGATGGATGTTTGGGTGGCTTCCGCCTCTTGCTCATGTGAATAGGACATCATGAACATGGGTGTACAATCTGTGTTTGAGCTCCTCTTTCCCCAGAAGTGTTTTGAGGAATCATAAATTGAAAAACATAAGGTGAAAAACGGCAGAGCAGATCAATTAGACATGATCTGGGAGAATTCCCCAGAGAGAACCCCAGGTTCCCAGTGCGGGCTCCGGGGGGCAGCCCCATTTGTGTGCAGGGATGGACACAGGAAGCAATCTGCTCTCTTCTTTAACACATGTAATATTTCTCCCAGTTCCCTTTACGACCAAAGATAGACATTCAAGAACCATCTGAGATGAGCTGAGATGAGCAAGTGCGATCTGTGGCTGGAGCCTCAGACTCATTCATCATTCAAGATGTGTCTTCTGAGTGTCCTGTACGGGCCAGGTATTATGCTAGGTGCTTGGGACATGCTTGTGAACAAATCAGAGGGCACCCTTGTCCTCATGAGGCCCTCATTCTGGTGATGGGGGACAGACAGCGAGAACTAGGTCCAATGGTACGTGAGCTTTAGGATGTTATATGTCGGTTCCTCTGCCACATGCACTCATCCATTTGTTTAATATTTACTGGACACCTGTCATAAACAGGCTCAGCCATAGAGCTTTACAAAGCTCTGCAGAGCTGGACCAGCCAGCATTCTACACATGCTCTCCACGTAGGTTGTGTTTTACTTCCCAGCACTGGTATTTATAATGCAGAAGACGTGAAATAAAGACGTGAACTCAAGAAGACTAGAAGGTATGTTCAGTTACTGGACATTCCGTTGTAAAATCCATTAGGACCTCTGCAATCCCTCCTAACAGAGAATGTGCCATCACAATCCAGGACAAAATAGACACAGGGCCGTGCTCCAGGCATTCTTGTATAACTTCACATATGATCTTCAGTTATGTGGCAATTAAAAAATAACAAGCAAGAATTCCTGAAAGCCTGACGAACTCACTAGAGTCTAAAAGTGTGTCTATACATATTTAGCATCTCAAGGGTAACAACTCTCTCTTACACATTTTACTTCAGAATATTCTTAATATCTGAGCAGAAAGAATAGCTATAAAATTGCATGAGGTCTTATATGTCAAAGGGTGACAAGTATTCTTTTGCATACAAATCTCATTTGACATTCTTTCAAGAATGGTCTACAATTCAAAACTGCAAATAAAAAAGAAATATTTACCAGTTACCAAGGAATTAAAAAGCAGAAGCAAAGGTCCACCGCTAGGTTTGTCTAGTAAGTGTATCTATCCTCCAGTCAAGCACTCTGCAGCGGGCAGGAGGCTTGTGGGCCACCTCCACCCTCCCCTTTGACATTCTGGCTGGACTGGGGTCAGTGGCTATTTGCAGGACCATAGCTGTCCCCAGGAATGAGAGTGGCAACTGACACTGGCTGACAGGGCCAGTGTCACGCATCCTCACCTGCACACCTCCTCCCATCTTGGGGCCCAGCTGCTCTCCATGTCCCAGTGGCAGGAAGCCACCTTTTGCATTAGCAGTGGGCTGAGTCTGGACTTGCTTGCTGGAGAAAACAAGGTAACTGTAAATCTCTATAGGAACTCAGATGATCTCTAAAGATCACTTTGAGATTCTGCTGGACTTTCTCAGCTACATCGGAAGGACCGGAAACAAAGCCCTGGTCTTTCCACATCTAGAAGGTCTGCCGAAAGACCCCCTGGTTCATATGCCAGTTCCTACATATACAATCAACTTCTATAAGAATGCCAGAGCCTGGGACCCCTAAGGAAGACAAATCCAGGGTCATCTTTATTTTCCTTCATTTCCTGCCCATTAGGCACCCATTTACTGGGCTCCTCCTGAGTGCCTGGCTCTGGATGGAACCTTGTCTCTCCAGAGCATTCACAAGCCTCTAGCAAGAGAGACACCAGCAAGTCTGTGGCAGTGTGACACGAGCTTTGTTTCTCAAAGTGTAGAGAGGGTGTGCTGGTGACTTCACTATTTCCATGACCCTTCGGAAAGGTTGAAAATGTCGTGGCAGAAGACAGCTCTACTCAGCAGAGGAAACTGATAGAAGTTCAAATTGCAAGCTGGGTGCAGTGGCGCACATCTGTAATGCCAGCACTTTGGGAGGCTGAGACAGGAGGATCTCGAGTTCAAAGCCAGCCTCAGCAATGGCGAGGCCAAGGCACTAAGCAACTCAGTGAGACCTTGTCTCTACATAAAACACAAAATAGGGCTGGGGATGTGGCTCAGTGGTCGAGTGCCCCTGAGTTCAATCCCCAGTACCAAAAAGAAAAAAAGAAGTTCAAATCGCACCTGTACCCTGTACTGTTGGAAGAAACCATGGTGCCCCACCTTGGGCAGCTCCTCTCTGTCTCTCTCTCTCTCTCTCTCTCTCTCTCCATCCCCTAACTCCTCTCAGCCACACTGTCACACAGAAGGAACAGCTAAGGCCCCTCCCCAGGCACCCACTGGGGCTGCGGGACTGACAGGAAGGGGGGATTCTGCAGACATCGACAAAGCATCACAGCAGCTGCTGTTGAGCCTCTCCGGGTCACGGGAGCATGAGGGGCCGTGGAACATGAAAAATTAATTAGGAGAATATGAGTGCCTGGGCTTCCTCCATCCCCAGACCAAAGCAAATCAATAAAATTCTTAGCTCCTACCAAAAAAAGGCAGACCCTAACTGTGCATGACCCATGGACTGCCAGCCAGCCATTAGACTGACGGAGTATTTGGAATAGGAAGGCCCCTAAAATTCCCCCAAATCATAGAGAGTTTATAAGATTTGCCCCCAAACACAGTGGGTCCGTGGCAGTCTCGGTTCACACCTGTCCCTGAATGCACTGGACCTCTTGAGTCAGACCTGAAATCATCCCCAGCCTCACAAGTGATGGAGAGGAAAGTCAAGGGGGTTTCGGTGGCAGAGAAGCCCTAACCTCCTTTCCCTAAAACTGAACCTCCACAAGGAATGTACAGAGAAGAAGAATGTACCTGGGCTCACCCATGGCCTTGACCCTGCCTGGAGCCCAGAGCACAGGCCCCCTCTGTGCCTGTTGAGTAGCTGCAGAAAGAACTAGAATCCCGAGAGTGTTGCTGGTGGCCAGCGAGGGCCTGCAGGGAGCCACAGCGAATGTGCCACAGGCCTGATTGAGCCAGTAGCCCCCGTGCATGGGAGGCAGCAAGGCTGGTGCAGGGCCCGCCTGGGTTGACTGGCTCTCAGATGAGGTAATGAGGACACAGCCCTTCTGGGCCCAGGCAGTGCTCTGAGCAGGAGTCGGGTTGCTTATTCAGTCCTATCATTCAAACCATTTTTTAAAATCCCTGCTGCGGGAGTTTTGCAGTGTTCTTTTGGGGCTTTTTATTTCACTGGTAGCGTTAGCTGCCTCTTTCCCAAAGCTGTGAGTTTGGAGAAAACTGTTTCTAGTGTTGAAAGATCAAGCTCAGTGTTAGGGAAAACTTGGTGCACCCAGCCCAGCCCCGTGCCCCTTCTCGTCACATGAGAAAGTCACTGAGCGACTCAGAATGTCAGTCACACAGGGGGGACATGGGGACACACTGGCATGTGAAAGGCCAACAGCCAAGGAGAGGACAGAAGGCCACCCCGTGTAGGTGCTGACTCCGTGTCAGGGTGACAAGGAGCCCATCCCTCCACGGCAGCTCTGACAAACCTCATGAGCACATTCCTGTCAGCAGGCGGGGGCGAGAGCGGACATGGAGCAGCTGGTCATCCACATGAAGGGCAGGGTGCCCGTGCAACCATGCTCTGCGTCTCCATTCCAGGAAGTCAGGCATAGGTCATCTAGCTGGTGTGACTGAGTGGGCCACCCTGAAGCCATCATCACAGAGAGGACATCCAGGATCACAGAGGCGCCTCGCAGTCTGGGATTCTCAGAATATTCTGCTCCCTGAAACCTCTGCCTAGCCAGAGCCTGGCCACCAATCTAAATGAACTCTGAGTTCATTAGCTTGAGTTTAACGTTGGTAAAATTTTCCAAGGTGAGGACCAGGCATGAAGAAAGCCACCTGTGAGTGACTGCAAGGCGTGGGGGTGCACTGGTGTGCAGCATGCAGGGACCACACAACCGAACGCTCTGCATGACAGAAGCTCCCCTTCAAATGTACGTAAGCCCCTGCCCCTGCCTGGGCCTCACCCGGGCACCGTCAGAGCACCCTGAGGGAGCCGCTGCAACTCCACGTGCTTGCTCCAGCCACACCCCCTCCCAGGGCCCCTGCCTGCTGAGGGGTCCAGCGGAGACTGGTGAGCCTGGAACACCTGTGTCTATTCTGCTGAGCCTGCTCCTCCTGCAGCAGAGAGCCGTGGCCCAGAGACTCTATAATGGCCTGGATGTTAGACTCACATGCCACCCAAAAGGGCACTGGGACTACTACTATCAAGTCCTCATCCCTGTCCCCACCAGACACCAGAAGGTCGAACCTCCTGCTCAGCGTCACTGGACTCCTATTACTGATGCAAGCTGCTCCTCCACTCCTCCCAGCTCCCCCAGCCCTCCCATGGGGCCCTTAGCAGTTAGAATGTGTCAGCAGAAAGTCTTATCTCTCAGCCTCTCTGAACTGTCCCTTGGCCTCTTGCTCTGAATGTAGGCTCCTCTTGGCACTCTCTGAAACAGACTGATGTATCCGCCTTGGAAGGGCACCCTGGACCATGTTATAAAAGGGCCCTGTCACTCTCACCTCAAGGCTCTTGATCATGTACCCTGTTTTATGTTCATCCCAACACTTACTATTTGAGATGGTCTTGATTTTATATGTGCTTACTTATTTGCTATTTATTTCACCTATTAGTATAAAAGCATCATGAAAGGATCCTGTATGTCACAGTTGATGCTGTAACCCTAGCCTAGAGCCCAGAACAGAGTATGGCCCATAGTACATACTTAATAAATACTTGCTGAATTGAAAGTAGCAAGACACAAAATCAGCACATGAAAACCAACAGCTTTCTATATACCCATAAGGAATCCACGGAGAAAAAATAAGGAAAATAATTCCATTCATGTAGCTTCAAAAAATAAAAATAAATACCTAGGAATAAACCTAACAAGTAGGTAAAAGACCTCTACGATGAAAATTATAGAATACTGTAGAAAGAAATTGAAGAGAAAAAAAAAAGGAAGCTGTGGCAACAGTTACTTCTGAAAGATGGGGGATTGGGAAGCAAGGTCCAAATGAGATGGTGCTGAGTAATCCTGAGATCTGCTCCCTGACACCCTCCATGCAGATGGTGGGCCCACCCCCATCACAGTGAAGTACTAAATGGTGGTTCTCTGAGGAGGGTCCCTGGAGGTTGCAGGCTCACCCGGAAGTGAGGACACCACTCTGATAGTGAGGGGATTAATATAAATGTATTTATAGATGCCCAGGAGCCCCCATCTCAGCTTCCAGAATGCTAGAAGTGAGGTCCTTCTCCAGGGAGTCAGACAGACACCCATACAAGATGCTTGAGGCCACCAACACCATTCCCAGTGTGGCAATCCAGCTGCAGTCCCCACAGCAAATCCCCCCAAACCACAAGCTCCCAAGTCCACTCAGGGCCCCACTCTAAAATCTGAGCAGACCATCTGGCACCATCAGAGATTTGAGGAAACACCTAACATAGGGGCTAAGAGCCAAAATAACACGCAGTAAAAAAGAGATTTGAAAGAAATGAGGGCCATGTGAGAAGAAAACAGCAAACATTTCTCTTCAATCGTCATAGAAAAAAAAGATATTGCTTCTGTAAAACAAGAGGCTTCAAAGAAGGAGCACTCAAAAACAAAATCAAAGAATTCTTAGAAACTAAAAACATGAGAGACTTAGCAGAAGTAGTGAAAGATAAAATCAAGGCAGGCTCTCAGAAGAGGAAAGAGATTATAGGAGAGAAATGATAAGAAAAATTGGAGTACCAATTTAGGAGATCTCACAACTCAAAGTGCAGTTCACAGGAAGGAAGAAGAGAGAAAAGGGAAGAGATTGTCAACAAAAGAACGCAATTTCTTAGCACTGAAGGATCTGAGCTTCAAAAAGGCCCGAAGGGCACCCAGGATGTTGTCCTAAGATTTCAGAATCCCAGGAACAAACTATGACACAGAAACTGAAATGACACCGGAAACTCCATGCGATGTCCAGATGTCGGGAGACTGTGGAGGCACTGTTGACTCCAGCAGGGAACACTGCATCCTGCCACATCACCAATCCGCTGGCAGGCCGAATCAATGCTTGGATGTTAAGATG
This sequence comes from Geosciurus inauris, assembly GCA_004024805.1. Taxonomy (NCBI): domain Eukaryota; kingdom Metazoa; phylum Chordata; class Mammalia; order Rodentia; family Sciuridae; genus Geosciurus; species Geosciurus inauris. Next base: position 19,426 of record PVHX01002504.1, read on the forward strand.
TGCAAAGTCTTAAAATTTACCTGTCACTAACCAAAGGAACTTCAAGTACCCGAGGAAGCTCCGTATCAACAAAACAATGAAACCAAAAGAAGGAAAGAAAAAGGCACCAGCCACAGGAAACGCGAACTCAACCGCTGTTGAAGAAGCAAGACTCGGCTTTGAAGACAGACCGGGGCATGCTGGAAAGAAGACAACCTGATGGAAACCCTGTTGGTTCTGAACAGGCCGAGGAGAGACTGAGACGCTGGCCACAGGGTGAACCGGCAAGGTCACCGGGAAGATGACTGCTTGGTTCAGGGAAAGCAAAACAGTCTTCAGGAAAATTGATCATGGTTTACTCTACAGCTCAGCTTTGAATATTTTATTTTTTTTATTTTTTTTTTTTAAATATTTTTTTAGTTATAGATGGACACAATGTCTTTATTTTATTGCTTTGTATGTGGTGCCGAGGATCGAACCCAGGACCTCACGCATGCGAGGCAAGCGCGCTACCGCTGAGCCACAATCCCAGCCCCAGCTTTGAATATTTTAAATTGTCCTATTAAACTAAATTCTAAATATTAAACTTGACAAAATTATGAAACAAATAAGTATTTGAGACTTAGGGAATAGGGACCAAATAGGTAGATGCTTGTAGTAGAGAAATGGGAGGAAAAGGAGGGGGAGGGGAGGGGGAGAGGAGGAAGGGAGGGGGAGGAGGAGAGGGAGAGGAGGAGGATGAGGGGGAGGAGATTCCATTACGAAATGTAGACTGATGCTCTCAGAAACTGAAATCAAGAAGTAGACATCTAAGTGCACTATTTAGAGGCATGAAGGTAAAGCCCAAGAGAACCCTCTGGAAGAGCTGAAGGTGGTGGAATCTGAGGTCTCCAGCAGTTCTGCAGATGTTTCCTGGGGAAGAAGGGTGGAATCTAGAGTCCTCTCCACAATGGAACCTAAGAGAGTTGAGTGCTGGTGACCTGTGACATGACGGCTCGCTGCTCCCGACCTCCCAGGAGAGTGAGGCCAGAGGGTGCTTTGGCAGATAAAGCTCGTATCTTCCAGCGTGGCAGCCATACTCCAGGGTGTGGGCCAACCAGAGCCAGACTGAGAGGCTCCGAGGTGTCCCCTAATGGTATAGAGTGTCCTTGTTAAAAAGGGCCACGTGGTCCACCCCTCTGGACTTTTAGATGAGGGAAATTTAAATATTCCATGCATGGTTAGATGAATCTCCTAAGGACTTGCAGCCTTGGGTTGCAGAGGATTCTACAGACAAGGATATCTGACTCCTTCACTGTTATTGCACCTCCCAAGAAAATATCACCTGCCTCTGTGAAACTCTGGTGGCCCTTAAGAAGTGACAGGGAAGTAGCAGAGTCAGATGATGCCTAAAAGCCTCTGCTAACTTGCCCGGCCCAGGGAGACATGCTGTGAGGGTAGGCGCCCATGGCTGTGTTGGATCCGGTGGGCCTAGTGGAAGCCCTTCCTTACCTTGTCACAGGGATTCCTGCTGCAGGTGTCTGTCCTCTGGGGTGCCACAGAATGGCAGCATTGATCCACATTACATGGGGTCAGCTTTAGACACTCCCATGCTGTGGAGGCATGTGTTACCTGAGGAAAGAGCTCTGCCTCCGCGGGCAGCACGAGGCCATCACTGTCCTCTGTAGTACTGGAAGGGCTCTGCACTAGGTTTTCTTGCCTTACTTTTTAATGTCCTCATTGAGATACACTTTACAGATCATACAAGTCACCCTCTTGAGGCATACGGGTTAATGGTTTTTAGTATATTCACGGAGTTGTGCTGTCACACCATGGTCAATATTAGAACATTTTTATTGCCAAGACCTATAGGGGCTGGGGATGTAGCTCAGTGGTAGAACACTTGCCTACCATGTACAAAGCTCTGGGTTCAATCCCAAGAACCACTGAAATACATAAACGAATAATCACAGGGTGACCAACATAAAACCAACACAGATTTAGTGCTTGTCCCCATCCTTCCCATTCCACCCACCTCGCCCTGAACGATCACTAATCCACTTGCCATCTCTATAGACTCCTCTGTTCTGACCTTCCATAGGAAGGAAATCTCAAGACATCCCTTCTTTCGTCCCCGGCTCGTTTCCACTCAGCATGATTTTTTCAAAGGTCACCATGCTACAGCAGGTGCCCATACTTCATTTTTTTTTTATGGTCAAATAACATTCTGCTGTTTGAAGACACCACCTTTTGTTTATCCATTTGTCTGCAGCTGGACGTTTGTGTTGGTTCCACCTTTGCTCATTAGGGGAACAGCCACCGAGGAGGTTTGTGCACACGTGTTGGCATGCGACACTTTGGAGTCCTGGTACTCTGGTGGGCAGGGCCTGGGCTGGCCTCAGTGCCCTCTGTCCTTCTGGGGGAGGAGGAGAGAGCTTCTGAATTCTAGATCACCCGTCAAGCCCAGCAGTAGCCTGTCCCCTGTGCCCTGTCCCCGTAGTTACTATTTTCCTCACATCCCTAAAATGCCTGACGCCTTCACCAGCTAGTGGATCTTCCCTCCCTCTGCCCCCACAGCCCAACAGCACCAGTGTGTGCCATGACCATCAGAGGACTCCTGCCAGCGGAAGGGACCAGCTTCCAGGCCCATCCAACACTTGATGGTCTTTTTTCTGGACCATATCCAGCACCAGGCATTGTGGATTGCCTTCTCCAGGAAGCTGACCTGGAGCCTAGCGGCACGAGCATTTCTAGAGAGTGTCCTGGAGCCAGCTGCTCCAGGGAGGGGACAGAGCTGGACCAAGCAAAGGAAAAAGTTGAGACATGATGTCAAGCTAGCAACAAACTCAGAGGACCTGGGGGAAGCCCCAATCTGGTTTGGCCCATGTTGGTCTAAACGGGCCGGGCCTCCATACCCGTGCTGTGACCCGTCACTGTATGGGGCCACAGAGGAAGGTGTGGCAATGACCAAGGCCATAGGTGCAGCCGTAGCTCTCGCCCTCCCAGAAGTTGCAGCTACAGATCCTTCTTCAGGGGCACCTTTGGCTCCACCCCAGTACTTTACTGAAAGGAGCCTCTGGAACATTTTTGGAAGTGGAAACTTTCTACTCATCCTAGGTCCTCCCCATGGGAAGGATGATGTTTTACCCCAGGCTTCCTTAGCGGGGCTGGGATGCCTCCCTCTCTGCTCCTCCAAGGCTAGGGCCTCTGCATGTCCAGCCGTCCCCCTGACCCTTTTCTTCTTCAAAACACTGGCTGCTCAAATCTGAGTACAGACACCAACATGAAACTGCTAAGGCCAGAGCTGAGAACGGGCTATGCAAGGTTGGAGGAAGAAATGGAAGGGCAACTTTGTCTCAGGAGACCTGCGGCCCTTCACAGCCGCCTTCAGAGGGAGATGAGATGTATTATCTGGTGGCGCTGCTGCCCACCAACATCATACCGCCCCTTCTCAGCTTCTTTCTGCTGCTCATAATCCCAGAGAGTAAGCTCTCTCACACACACACACACCCTACAAGTGTATTTTTAGCTTCATATCTCAAAGCATTGTCAACCTTAAAATCCAGGCACCAGCCCCCTGCAATCACCACCTCATAGCTGCAGAAACGCAGCCTACTGTGAAACAGCAGCTGCTTAGCAGCCCAGAGCAGTGCAGCGGAGGAGCTCAGGGCAGGACTCAAAGCCAAGGGACACAGGTGGGAGCAGGTGGGACTCTAAGGAGCAGGAATGAGAAGCAAACAGTAGTCACTGAGCTCAGGAGAGGCGTCATGGTCTCATCTCTGCACCTGTTGTGCTCTGGACTCTTACTGATCCCAGTGCCTGAACCCTGGAATAGAAGCCTCCTGGATCCAGACATGACGGAACGACAATACTTCACAGAAACACACATCCCAGCTGTCCTATACCAACAGTAAAATCTGCAGTCATCTAATACTTAGAGGACCTAGGTATTACAAGTCGCTGGACATCATCTAAAAGATTCAAGAGGGTGTGAGTAGGTTCTGTGCGAGCCCCCTTGTTTTATAGAAGATACATATCAGCCAATTCTGGTGTCCTGGGGGTCCAGGAGCCAACCCTCAGTGGATGCTGAGGGCAACTGTACCTCTTTTAAAACAAAAGAATAAATGTTAACAACCTCAGATGCTGTTTTCCCATTTTGGGAGAAAACACACACACACACACACACACACACACACTGGAAGAGCAGTAAAGGAAAGAAGATTGTTTGGAACATCATCCAATCAGCTGCCTCCATTGGTCCTTATTTTTTCCCACTTCTTGTTCTTAGAACTGAACATGCTGAATAAAGAAAGTCGTATCAGACTGCGACTTTTCTCCTCTGCATTTTCCACTTTATTCTGAGGCATCGACTTTTTCTTGCTGCAGCCACTCTGCCCCACCCTGCACATGGAGGGTAAACTGGAGGCAGGGACTCACCTGTGCCTGGCTCATTGCAGGCATTCGATGAACGCTTGTTCAGAGGACCACAGTCTTCATTATTGTCCCTTTAACAGCTGCTTCCATTCCCTGGAGTAGATCGTCAGGTGGCTGCTGCTGTGTGCTAAGGTTACCTTCAACTCCTCGTTTGCATATGGACAATAAAAAACAGCCTTGCCATACCTGGTGTGCCTTCCTGCCCTTTACTTCCCTGCCTACCATGAAGTCTCAGGAGTAGGGTCTGTGGTTTAAATGGTCTTGCATTTTTAGGCTTCTCCATATGTATTTCCAAACTACTTTGCAAAGAGAAATTTTTCGACATGAACTGCTACTAGCAACGCCTGGGTGCATGATCAGCAGCTCAGAGCAGACTGATGGGGTGGAGCCCAGACTCGAGGAGCAGGCAAGAAGCCTTGACAAGAGGACCTCACTTTGTAAATCCCAGGAGCTCGCGCTGCCTCCCACCCTCTGCTTTGAAAAGTAATCAGGCGCTTCTCTGTGCCATGAGTTCCCAGGGCTTCCACAAAGCCACCACCTCCCTCTCACTTGGTCTAAATGGTTAAGAGTAAGCTAGTTGCTGGATCCCATCTAGAAACTGGTTCTGACAGGAAGTTGGACAGCAGAGACGCCTCTTGGAGCTCTCAGATTCCATGTGGGCTGAGCCCAGCCTTCACACATCTGCAGCCTCCATCTGTGCCTCGGCTGTGGGACACCATCCTCTGTCTGCACCCCGCTTAGTTTGCACGAGACACGTACGTACAGGAATTTCACTTGGCCACCCACTCCCCCTCCACAGCTGCCTGTGCTCAGCCGGCAGCACCCATCACTCTCCATCTGCTGGGGGCACATGGGGCATTGCCCAGAGAAGAAATGCACACCCAACTTGCAGCGCAGCTCCGTCTACAGAGTTGTAGTCCTGTAGGTGCCCGCCAGAAAGAACAGAAAAGATACTGGGCACCAGTGCCAAAAGCCCTTGCTCTACTTCCAGCTCTGAAAAGCTGCAGGGGCCTGGTGACTGCCTCATCACCTACAGTCCCCCTCTCTGTTCAGGAAGGCCAGCTGTCCTGCATCTCTCGCATGGTTATGGTGAGAAGGGGCCAAACAGTGTACGTGAACACAGCAGGCGGTAAAGCATCGGAGAAGGAGAGCGCTGCCATTGCCACCCGAGAGCCAGCTCTGAGCGCACAGAGCACCTGGTGGCAGATGCCATTGTCTGCCTACCCAGTGGCCATGCCATGCCATTCTCCCTCTTTGCTAGCTGCATGCCAGTTGTGTTCAGGCGGCAAGTGGCTCTGTGTCCAGCGTGACTGAGCTGAAGGGATGGTGGAAAGCCCACCTCCTCCTAGCTACCATGAGGCTGGCTCTGTGACCTCCTCAGGCTGCTGAGAGGGCACGGAAGTGCCTCCCTGATGGCAGTACTCCTCCCTGCCAGCTCCTCTCTGCCTGGCTGGTGCCCTCTAAGGACCCAGTGCCAATGAGGAAGCCAAGAGCAGCACAGGATGCTGACCCAGGGCCTGCTCAGGTGAACCTCTGGCACTGCCCTTCTTAGAGATAGGAATGCAAGACCAGCATCCATGGCTGGACGGATCATGTCATTTCTGAGCGTCACTCACTTCTTGAAGTACCTCCTGGTGGCTTCCAGGTTTGGGCAATTATGAATGAACACTCATAACAAGTCATATGCAGGGTTTTGTATGGACATTCAAATTATTTGGGTAAATACTTAGGAGGACAATTTTTGGATTTTATGAGATAACCATTTTCATCTTTGCAAGAAACTATCAAACTGCCTTCCAAAGTGACTGTTCTATGTTTCATTCCCACCAGCAGCAAATGAATTTCTGTTTCTCTGCATCCTCATTAGCACTTGGCATTGTTGGGAATTTTTCACTTTGGCCATTTTAATAGGTATGCAGTAGTATCTCATTACTGTTTTAATTTATAATTCCCTAATGAAAAACAATGCTGAGAATCTTCTCATGTACTTATTTGACAGATACATATATCTTCTTTTTGAGGTGTCCATTCAAATGTTTTGCCCACTTATTGTTGAATTATTTTCTTAATGTTGAGTTTTCAGAGTTATTTGTATATTTCATATGCCAGTTGTTTATCACATAGAGTTTACAAATATATTCTCCCCATCTTTGAGTCCTACTAACAGTAATTTTTTCAGAGCATAAATTTTAATACTTTTAAAAAGTGCACTTTAACTAGGGTCAGTAGTACACGCCTGTAATCCCAGCGACTCAGGAGGCTGAGGCAGGAGGATCGCAAGTTCAAAGCCAGCCTCAGCAACTTAGCAAGGCCCTAAGCAACTAAGTGAGACCCTGTCTCAAAATAAAAAACAGAATAGGCTGGGGATGTGGCTCAGTGACTAATCACCCCTAGGTTCAATCTCTGGTACCAAAAGAAAAAAGAAAAAAAAGTACAACTTGGCATATTGGCCCTACTAAAATAGAATACAATATCTTTCATATGGTAGAAACCAATAAAGAAGCTTTCTGTTGACTCCATTTTCATGCTTTATGTTAGGTAGCAGGGCAGGTAAATGCACTAATAGATCATTTCTAGGCAAATTTTGAAGCTAATGACCAACCTGTCTCTACCTATATTCAGCCTCTTTATTTTACTGAAAAAGGGAGTCATGGCCTCTTAAAGAGAGAAAAAGTCACTATTCTGTGTTTAGCTGTATTTTTATATGCTTTTCTTTCTTTCTTTTTTTTGTTTGCATGGTAAAATAATTCACATAATAAACAATGTTATGGTGTAAAACAGAAGGTGCAATTTATCAATTTGTTTCTTTCATGGACCGAGTTTTTAGTGCATGTACAAACTCATCCCCGGAGATGGGGAAGTAGCTCATTGGTGGAGCTCTTCCCCAGCACACATAAGGCCCTGGGTTCAATCCTTAGTACCACAAATAATAATAATTTGTTAAAAGTAAATAAAATTATCTTCTTTTGAAAAAACAAACAAAAGCAACCTCATCCCCAAACTCAAGGTCGTTAGATTTTTCCCTGCTCTGTTCTTGCATTTTGCAATTAGGTCTGGGATAGACTCACGGTTAACTTGTGTGGAAGCTGGAAGGTCTGTGTTTGGGTTTTGTTTTGCCATAGAGACATGATTTGTTGGAAAGATCACCCTTCTCCATAGATACCTTGTTGGAGATAAGCTAGCTGTGTTCTGTGGTTCTGTTTCTGGCTTTGGTGTCCCCTTCTGTGGATCTCTGTCACTTCTTTCTGACACACACAGCCTGCTCCCTGGTGTTGCAAAGTTAAGTCTTGAAGGCGGTCAGTACCCGTCCTCTCTGTCAACACCACATTGGCTCTTCTGGGACTCTGCCTCTCTGTATAACTTTTAGAACCACTTTGTTGATACCCACAAAATTACTTACTAGAATGTTGACTGGGATTGTCCAGAATCTATAGCTCAAGTTGAGAAGAACTAACATTTAGATAATATTGACTCTTCCAATTCATGAACACAAAATATCTCTCCAGCTAATTTTCTTATATATTTTAATTTTTCTTCTTAGACAACAGAACATGAGGTACAAAGAAGTAGCCACTGAGAAGGTGACTCAGAAGAGGTCATGGGCAAATCCCCTTTTCAAATACAATTTAGGAGAATACCCTCAAAATAGGGAAGAGGCAGACCTCAAGCCACGAAAACAATGAGCAAAGAATCAGGAGCTCTTTGATATTCAGACAGACATTTACTCTATTAACAGGATTATTTTAGCCCTAAGACAAAAGCTCTCTTTTTTTAAAGAATTTAGAGAACATAAACAGCTGTGTAAAGTACATAAAGAGCCAGGAGCATAAATGTAAGTTCTCCTTTTAAAAAGAGAGAAAATGGAAATCTCACTTACTTATCATTAGTTAAGCCAGTGATCCATGACTGTGTGCAGCTAAAATCTAATTTATTTCAGCAAACTAGGGCGTGGCTGCCACTGACAAGATAAGGAAGAAAATGGAAGCAGTTCTCGTTATATTTGGGTCAAAATAGAGTTTAGTCTCAATTTTCTAGGTCATTTAGGTAAAAGTGGTGCCTGGGACTGAAAGACTCAGTAACGCTGTTTCTCTGCTCTCTTTGACAGAAGTACACACCAGCACAACCCAGACCCATTTCAGCATTAATGGTGACTATGTCTTAGTTATTCACTCACTGATTTACTTAATCAACACCACTGTGCTGTGCCCATGCGCCAGGCACAGAGGAGAGACGTGCCTGAAGGAGAGGGCATGGCACAGGGACAGAGATTGGAGGTTGTTTCCCCGGATGGTGCAGGAAGGTTCCACAGGATGACATGGGAGAGAACAGGAATCTAAAGGTGACGCCACGTGAGCATCTAGAAGAAAATGTCTCCAGGCAGGAAAGGCAGGTGCAGAGGCAGAGCCTCCTTGGGTTTCTGAGGAAGAAGGAAGCTGGGAGTGGAGGTGCAGGAAGCCTGGGGCGATCAGCTCAGAGGGGACACCCAGAACCTGGAGGGCTTTGAGCAAGACAGTGAAACTGATCTGATTTCCTTTTTGCCTTTTTTTAAAAATATTTTTAGCTGTAGATGGACACAATATCCTTATTTTATTTTTTTTAATGTGGTGCTGAGAATCGAAGCCAGTGCCTCATACATACTAGGCAAGCGCTCTATTGCTGAGCCACAACCCCAGCCCCTGATTTCCTTTTGTTAAGCATATTTTTTTTTCTTTCTAGTGTAGAATAAAATGAAGATCAAGGGGAAAAAACACAAAAAGTATTGTACAGCTTTGAATTCTTCCAAGCAAACATTTTCACCTGCCACCTAGGCCAAGATCAAGGCTTGCCAGCCATTCTCCAAGCCCCTCCAAGTGTCCTGTCCCCCTCACACCTGTCCTTCTCTGGAGAAGTAACCATGCTGGTTACCTCTTTCTTCCTGGGGTCCTCACTCAGGTGTGCATTCTGACCCTCCCGCTGGACAACCTGACTGGTGTGGACAGTGAAATCAGAGGACCAGGGGAGAAGCATCAGACCCAGGAGGAGGCTTGCGTTGTCTGGAGAAGTGATGTCCAAGTCTCCAGAGGGGAGAGAAGATGGGTTGGAGATATCTTGGAACATAGAGGCAGCAGGGTTTGCAAGTGGCTTGAGTAGGGGAGCTGGTCAGAATGGTCGGAGTCACCCACGAGGGCCGCCTGACTCCACAGCCACCTGCAAACCCAGAAAGCAGGCGTACCGACCTCCTCTGCCTCCACAGGCCTGCTGCTGCCTGGCTGCTGTGCAGGAACAGGGAACACCCAGATATGCCCGCTGTTTCTTAGTTGTCTTATTTTCTTTGTTTCTCATTATAAATATCCATTTTTTAAATGTTTAGAAATCTACATGTCCATTTTTGTGAAAATTTAGAAAATAGAGAAGAATAAGAAGAAAAAGAAGAACCACCTTTTCTCCAGGGGCAAGTATAAGCCACCCTGGATTCGGCGTGGGCTAGTCCAGGCGTTTGCAAGTCTCCACTCACGGGACCACCACCAGGATCCTAGCGCCACCAGGATCTCCTGGGATTTCCTGTTCCCTTCCAGCAACCAGACGTTGTCTTCATTCAGTCCTTCATCTGTTGCAACTTCGCTTGGACTTGTCTCTTACCTCCCTCCTCAGCTCTGGCTGCCAAGGCACCATAACAGACTGGGGCTTAGACATCAGCAATGGCTTAAACTACAGGATGGTAGTCCAAGGCCACCGTGTCACCAGGACCCTTTCCTGCGAGGCCTCTACTTGGCTGCTTCCTGGCTAGGTCCTCACTTGGCCTTTTCTCTGTGTACTCAAGGACAAGGAGCGCTTTGGTGTCCTTCTCTTCCTGGACACCAATCCTATCTGATTAGGTTCCCACCCTTACAACATCTTTGTCCCTCATGGGACATCAGGACTCCAAAATATAAATTTTGATGGGGAGGCAGGATACATGTCAGTCTGTGTGCTCCCCCAAAGTCTTCATAGACTTTAAGAGCAAACACAGACTAGAAAACTTATTGTTCTCATTGATCAGTTTAAAATACAAAACTGATACAAACCTAATATTCTCCATTTAGTCTTAAAAAGAAGGGCATTTCATCATCTCACAGGAGCACAGGTCAGTGTTCATGAAAGTGCCTTCGACTCCCAAATTCTCCCACTATGTGTTGATTTTCAGACCAGAGAATATTCATTTATTCACTAAGAGCTGGGGTTTCAATATGTTGCCCAAGGCCAGCTCTGAACTCCTGAGTTCAAGTGATCCTCCTGCTTCAGCCTCCCTATTGGCTGAAAATGCAGGGGCACACCCCCACCCCAGCTCAAGAATCTGGTTTTAACAGCATAGTATTGGCACCAGAACAGACATAGAGACCAACAGAACAAAATAGAAGACACAGAGACAAACCCACATGAATACAGTTATCACATACTAGACAAAGGTGTCATAAACACACATTGGAAAAAAAGATAGCCTCTTCAATAAATGGTGCTGGGAAAACTGGAAATTCATATATAGCAAAGTGAAATTGAACCCCTATCTCTCACTCTGCATAAAACTCAACTCAGAGTGGATCAAGGACACAGCATTAGACCAGAGACCCTGCACCTGCTAGAAGAAAATTTAGGCCCAACTCTTCATCATGTCAGCTTAGGATCTGACTTCCTGCACAAGACTCCTAAAGCACAAGAAGTAATCAAGAATCAATAAATGGGATGGCATCAAACTAAAAAGCTTCCTTAAGACAAAGGAAACAATCAAGAGCATGAACAGAGAACCTACAGAACTGGAGAAAGTCTTTGCCACCTACACCTCAGACGGAGCATTAATCTCCAGGATATGTAAAGAACTCAAAAACCTTAACGCCAAATCACAAATAACCACATCAATAAATGGACAAAGGAACTGAATAGGCACTTCACAGAAGAGGAAATACAGTCATGCAAATCAAAACTACTCTAAGATTTCATGTCACTCCAGTCAGAGAGGCAGTTATCAAGAATAGAAGTAATAGGGCTGGGGTTGTGGCTCAGCGGTAGAGCACTTGCCTCGTATGTGTGAGGCACTGGGTTCGATCCTCAGCACCACATAAAATAAATAAAGGTATTGTGTTCATCTATAACTAAATAAAATATTTTTTAAAAAAAGAATAGAAGTAATAATAATGTCGGCGAGGATGTGGGGGAAAGGTACCCTCATACACTGCTGGTGGGATGGCAAATTGGTAAAACCACTCTTTTTTTGTTTGTTTGTTTGGTACCAGGGACTGAATTCTGGGACACTCAGCCACTGAGCCACATCCCCAGCCCTATTTTATGTTTTATGTAGAGACAGGGTCTCACTGAGTTGCTTAGCACCTCGCTTTTTACTGAGGCTGGCTTTGAACTCACGATCCTCCTGTCTCAGCCTCCCTAAGTGCTGGGATTACAGGCATGCGCCATCATGCCCAGCTGTGCACCACCGCGCCCGGCTGTGAAACCACTCTTTTTTTTTTTAATTTTTTTTTTTAGTTGTTGATGAATCTTTATTTTTTATTCATTTATTATTTATATGTGGTGCTGAGGATCGAACCCAGTGCCTCACGCATGCTAGGCAAGCACTCTACCACTGAGCTATAGCCTCAGCCCCGTGAAACCACTCTTAAAAGCAGTATGGAGATTGCTCAGAAAACTTGGAATGGAACCACTATTTGACCCATTTATCCCACTCCTCAACATATACCCAAATCAGCATGCTACAGTGACGCAGCCACATCAATGTCGACAGCAGCTCAATTCACAATAGCTAAACTATGGAACCAACCTAGGTGCCCATCAACAGATGAATGGATAAAGAAAATGTGGTGTATATACACAATGAAATATAACTCAACCATAGAAAGAATGATGTTATGGCATTTGCCAGGAAATGCATGGAACTGGAGACAATCATGCTAAATAAAATAAGCCATTCCTCCAAAACCAAAGGCCCAATGTTCTCTCTGGTACGTAGATGCTAATACATAATAAAAGCAGGAGAAAGAATAAAAATTCAGTGGATTAGACAAAGGGCATGAAGTGAACGGAGGGGAATGAAATAGGAAAGAGTAGAATAAATGAGGCAGAACCTTCCTGTGTTCATATATGAATACACAACCAGTGAGACTCCACAGTGTGTACAACCACAAGAATGGGATTCTAATTAGAATAAGTCACACTCCAAGAATGTACCATACGTCCTAATACACTCTACTGTCATGCACATCCAAAAAGAACCCCCCCAAAAAATCTGGTTTTAAAATGCACCCAAATATGGCCTCCTCTTCCACTTCCCCTACATCACAAATTTACACAAAAAGCACTTGAAAATGAGAAACTTGGGAGAGAAATTTTTAAAGATAAGCCATAGCATCAGCTTCCCGTCCAGCAGCACATATGTGGGGGTGGCTCAGGTTGCTGTCCCCTCCTCTGTGCTGCAGAAGCATCATCCAACAACTAAAACTGAATGTGAGCCCAGTGCTCAGCTCTGCCAGGTGACCCCTACATGGCAGAACAGAGGCAGAGCCAGAAACCAAACAACGAAGTTCCACCCCAACCCTCAACCACAGGAAGCGGATGAGCAGTTTCCCAGTGAATGAATACGTCTTTTCTGGTCTTTGTCATTTTATTCCTATATAAGGGGAATTCCTGATGAAGAGCAGTGGTGCTTACAGGGCCACAGTGAGCCTGAGCGGTTCTGTGGATGTGGCTTCCACATTGCCCAGGGATTTGGGACATCTGCTCAGAGCTGCTCAAACCCTCCAGGTGGAAGAGCACCAAGTCAAGAGCCCTGAAGGCAATGCTGGGTGACTCGTGTCCAAGGCACATCATTAAGGGTGTCCAAGAGAATGCATCTGGATGGACCGTTCATACTTTCCAAACAATGGCCTTCAGAGGAAGGCAGTGCTCTCTGTACTTAACCAGAAGTTCAGTCTACAGAACTACACCAATCTGAATGGCTTACCTGGGCTCTGCTCCTTGTCAGCAGGGTGCCCTTGACTAGATTACTCAGTTTCTCCACATTTCAGTTTTCTCCTCTGTAAAATGAGAAAAAGTTCGTGAACTGAGAACATGCCTACAAAGTGCTTAGCATAGTGTATAGTCATGATTAATGATCCATGTATCTCTTAATTTGTATTTGTAGATTAATAGTGTGATAGACCTTATCTGGTAGATGTGGTTATTCTAATACTAGAATTCTGTTGTTCATTTCCTCCCTTCCCATTAGTCCATGCTCAGTGACAATGGTTGAAGCTGGCTTGGCCTCGCCACCTGCAGGGGATCAATAGGTCAACGCTATAGTACTAGGTCTTTTAGTCTTTCTACGATGCAGCCTTCTTCTAGCACTTCTTAGCTACATTCTTTGGCCAATCCCAGTAACCCACACAAGCCCTCTAGGTTGTGCCTTCATGCCTGAAAAAGAGTCTCTCCGTCAGTGAGTCTCATCCTTTGGGAGGGTTAAGCTGGTGGAGAATAGAGAATGGCTTGTAGCAAAGACATCTGGGCCTTGTGGAAAGATCTTCTCTGAGTCTTAGAAAGGACAGGCAGCAGAGTTCTCTTAAACAGAAGAGATCTGGGCCACCAAAACTAAATGCCAAGACTTGGAAATCCTTGACAGAGCTGTGCCCTCACTTTGAAATGGACCATGTGTTTGGGGACAGTGTGGCATCTCACTAGCACAAAACTGGGCTGAAAACCAGATCTTTGTGGTAGGCCAAAAATTGCTATTGCAAGAACCCATTTCAAATTCCTGGAATCTGTGAATGTCACCTTATTGAGCAAAAGGGGTTTTCCCACCTCTGGCCATAAAGGAATATATTTTGTTTCTAACACCAACTAGGTACTAGATGTAACAATCAATCATCAGCTATGAAATCTCAACATATGTCAGACCTGTCAAGGGCACTGAGGAATAAAACTAAGTTTTCTATGGTGTAGACATCAGTGAGTAATCCATTTCCCCATCTATCTGTAGGAATCACTATCATACACTCTGAAACTGTGGAAGGATCAGAAGCTACTTCTGTGTGGAGAGATGGCACGTGTGGCCTTGGTTTGGCCACTGGAGCCTGTGGCTTAGAGCTGGCAAGAGGTAAGGCCCAGAGGTGCCCAGGGTGGAATTCAAGAAGCCACTCCTTCTGCAGGGCTGGCTGTGCTGCACCTTGGATCTTGAATGTCTCCCAGGGGCCCCTGTGGTCAAAGCTTGGTCCCCAAGGCAGCACTGTATAAAAGAGGTGGTCCTAGTGGGACTTCTTCAGGGCACGTCCTGAAGGGGACCATGACCTCTACCTCTTCCTGCTCTCTCTCTTGCTCCCTGGCTTGTGATGTGAATGTACCCCACCATATTCTTTTCCAACTGTTCAAAAAAGTTCCATTTTTTCTATTTTGGGTCACTTTGCAATTAGAGCAAATTAGGATCTCAGCTACATGGAAGCCAGAAAGCTCTAAGGTATCGAATTAAAGAGATGCTCGTCCAGGCGTGTGAGTACTGAGTGTGTTCATCAGTGTCCCTTCACTATGACAAGATGCCCAAGGCAGTGAACACGTGAAGAGGCCTGTTTAGCCCTAGTGTTGGAGGTTCTGACCTGTGGACCTATTGCCGGTAAGCCCGTGGTAACAGCAAGCTATGCCTGGGGCCTAGGTGAGCAGGGGTTTTACAGGTGTGGTGAAGTTGAGGATCTTGAGATGAATAGATTAGAGATTGCTGCCCTATGAAAACCTACACTTTAAAAATACAGCAAAGGGTCCTTGCGTGGCTTCCTTATTGTGGGATCAGCCCTCACTCGCTGCATCTGGCGGTTCTGGAAACTAGTTGCTATCACCAGGCTGCTGCTTGCCCCACCACCCCCGCCTGCGTGGCTGCTGGGAATCCAGGGGGAGGAACAACAGAAATGGGGGAGGGGGCTCTCTCTGCCTCTTCTTTAGGGCAGCATGCCCCCTTCTCAGAGGACCCAAGTCTTAAGAATCGCTCCTCTGCCCCAAAGGGCCAGGCTTCCGGCAGGGCCACCCTAGGCACAAATATGGAAAGTCACTTCCGTCCCATCTGAGTTCCAAATTCTCATAGACCATGACCCACCAGCACCTCCTTCTCCAACTCAGTGTGGCCTGGAGAGAGCGCTGGGAGTTAAGGAGGCTGCGCCATGATTCAAAATCTGTGCAAAACCTTCCTAACTTGCTGATTTATCACCTTCTATGCGCAGTATGCCCAGTGGTCTTTCAGCAATGATGCGTTCCACGTAGTCTACAGCTAGATTCGTGTGTGTGGTTTCTCCCTCCTTGTTCACTACCCAGTGGCCCCACCCTGACCCACCCTTCCCTAGTCAGTGGTGGGGACCCCACTGAATCGGTGCTTCCTACATCACCTCTGCTGCTATTTCCCTCATAATGTCAAGTTCACCTAGGCCCAAGGCCAGCCTTTGCAGCAACCTCATTCAACCAGGCTGAAAATCCCTTTCTGGTTTTAATTTCTTGGAACCAAGGGGCTGCCCTCTCAGGCCTCATATCTGACTGGCTTTCCTGATGGGAAAATCATGCACGTCCTAGCCCTGTCCCTAGAGCTCTTCAGCAGATCCCACCATGGGATCAGGGAACCTAATAACCTGCTTGATGACAGGGCTTTAACCCTTGTCTTACCACATGATAGAGAAAAAGGACAACTCTATCTGACACGCAGAGCTCTTCAGATTAATGCGGGGAAAGTTGATATAGGTGAAAGGATGGAGCATGAGCAGATCAATGTCCTCATCCCCCTCCCTCACCATCCCTGACCTGGCAGGTGCCCAGCAGAGAGCCCTACAATAAAGGCAGCAGAGAACAAAGACAGCCACCGACTTGTAACCAATACCATTTTTACAAGATAACTGTGCACCGTAGGTTTTGCTAGGGATGCAGGGTTGGGCAGAACTCTATGCTAATCCAGTTCACCAGGTAACCTGGAGTAGGATGTTAGATAGCTCTTCACCAGAGCTCTCCAGCTCTTCCCACCATTGGGGATCCCTCCTGTTCAGGCTCCAGCATCCTCCTGAGCCCCTTCCTTATCTGCAGACCTCTTTCTATCTCCTTAACACCTCCCACCAGTGCTCTTGGTCAAAGAGGGTCTCTGTGTCTGTCTCTTAACCAGTCACACCCTGGGGCAAGCTTTCCATAGTGGTTGATTGTGCTGCTCTGAGAAACAACATCTCCTCCCTTGCACAGGTGAGGGTGCCCTCAACCACACGGTCTCTGAGGAAGGGCCCTCGGCAGACACCAGACTTGCGAGCACCCTGATGGTGAACATCCCAGCCTCCAGAACCGTGAGAAACTCATTTTTGCAGTTTATGATTCACCCAGTCTGTAGCGCACCTCCTGTGTCCACGCTGGCCTCCCTCCTTCTTCCTAGATCTCAGTCTTTCTCCTGCAGGCTCGCTCCACCTGCAGGACACTCTTGTCCACAATTCCCATGGCTGGTCCCATCCCTCACTTCAGGCTTCTGCTCAGGTGTCCCCTCCACAGGGCGGTCCTCCCTGGGTGAAACCTGGGGCCCCAACCCCAGCCCCAGCCCATGAGCCCTGGGTTCAGCTTTGCTTTCCTTACGGCATCACATGATACTTTGACATATTCTGTGTTGCCTGCCTCCTCCCCTTGCACATGAGCTTCCCTAAAGCAGATATGTCCATGCTTTTTGCTGGGCCAGAGCCTGGAAGAGCGCCTGCAGGATGGGTGTTCCAAGAATATTTGTTGCTTGCTAAATGGAAGGAAGGAAGGTTATGGAACGCAGAAAGGTCAGGAACAGCCGTGATAATTGTGATGAGGAACTTGGGGCTGGGAGGCTAGGCTTGCTTTAAAGGTGTGAAGACATTAGAAAGCTCTAGTCATCCATCCATAATGTTACAAATCCCCATACAGTCATCCTCAGGAAGGTCCCTCTGGAGAACAGCTTCAATCCAAAAAAGGCAGTAAACCAAGCAAGTGGAATACAGAGGAAAACAAAGCTTGGACCCACAGGAGGTCAGAGAAAACCAAGCAGAGGGCACAGGGTCCAACGGGGAGGAAGGCAACCAGAATCACTGGAACTGTTGTGTGGAGACCCCAGGACAATGGCAGGGTGGCCCATCCAAACTAAAGGAGGTTGGGCAACCAGGAGAGGGGTAAATGCTGACACGGGAGATTTGGATGGTTGTCTATAGAGTATGAGATTGGACTCCTGAAAAATACTTAGGGGAAAAAAAGCAAATGAACAAAAAGTACTCAAAATAATGAATGGTTAACTGCAGGAAAAGGTCTGCTAGCAAAGCCATTCCACAGCCTACATAAGGGCTTGCATTTGAAGGGTCAGGCTGCTGCAATACTGAATAATGCTCTAGGCAAAATGTGCCAAAAGAATGGAGGCGGGGAGAGGGGGATAGATGTGGAATGGCCCACCCCGGCTCCTGCTGGGCCAGTCCTGAAGTCCTTCCCCACGGGAATTCAAGGGTCATCTCGTCTCCATCACCACTTCCTCGAGCCACTCTGGTGTTCACACAAAATGCCAGTTGTCCTCATTCTGAACGGTCAAGGGCTGCTAGTTGGCACTTTGCTGAGGCCACTGCTTACCACTTTGTTCCATTTCACTCCTAATTCTGACTGGACTTTTCCTCTCACCAGAACAGATTGTTTTCCAACTCTTCCAGTGAGGATGTGTGGCCCGACTGCGTGTGCCTGCAAGTATCTGCTGCGCTCCCCACGCTGAAGGACATGCTGAAGGACATGCAGCTGCGTGTGGAATTCTAGGTGGTTCTTCTGCTGCAGCACTTGGCTACGCTGCTATACCTCGGTCCTGATTTCTGGCACCTCTTATGCTCGGAGAGGTCAGCGATCGGCCTGCAGTTCTTTCCTAGCAGCTTGTCTGTCCACTCTGGCCGCCCCTCAGGCTTCTCCCTCTGACCTTGCACTTCTGTACAGGGAAGGGTCTGCCTGTGTTAATCTTGCTAGAGACCTGGCGTCCACTTTCAGCTTGGAGAAGTGAAGATCCATGTCTCTCCACAAGTCAGGAAAATTCTTCCAAACATGCACGCTGCCATTCCCTCGTACTCCTACTGGACACTTACTAGAGCCTGACAGTTGAAAGCAAATGAAAGAGAACACAGAAAGACAAAGAAAGGATGAGATTTCAATGGATTGGCCAAGCTTTATTAAGCACCTGAGGGTCACATTTTCAAGAGGGGAAAATGGTGATTGGTCTTAGTTTCACAGGCCCAGGTCACGGGAGGAGTTGATCAGTTACTTCTGGTGGGCAGGGGGATTTGGGCAGAGAAGGGAGATTGCAGCAGGTCAGGTGCCTGAGCTCCTTCCTCCCTGAGGGTTTTGTCAGTCTCCATTTCCTTCAATGTATGTCTCTGTGATGCCAATGTCCTCGTATCCGTGAGCTGATGTCCTCGTATCTATGAGCTGATGTCCTCATATCCATGAGTTGTATTCTGGGTCGCTTTCCTGGGAGTACTTTCCAATCCATGAATTCTCTCACAGGTCATATCCAGTCTAGCATTGACCCAATCTATGCTTTAAATATTAACTGACTCTATTTTCTCTTCCCATAGGTTAAGATTGGTTCTTGATTATTATTATTGTTAAATCTCTGTTCATAATCTGTTCATTCAAGACTATTCGGTAAGCATCTACAACGTGCCAAGCACCTTTCCTGGCTCTTGGATTCAAAAATAATAAAATACAGAAGCATGCGCTCTCCTGACGTAGAAGAAGTCATAAAGCAAACACGTAGGGTGGACCAGTTGGTGGTAAGCGCAGTGGAGAAAGAAGGCACAAGGAGCCTTAGCGATCAGGGAAAGGCAGCCTCTGACTGGCTTTCCTGTGGGACTGAGGTCCCCAGGGACAGGTGGCATGGTGAGCTCAGCACTGTGATGGTGGGGCAGGTGGGGGTCGCAGAGGGGAGAAGTGGAATGAGCGAGAACTCTGGGCTTCCCTCCTCAGTTTCTGTGCATGGAGAGGCAGAAGCCCCTGGAGCCCGGCACCAGGACGAGAGGGTCAGGGGTCACAGCGCACTCGGGTCACATGCTCGGAGCTCCAGTGCCGTCTTGATTCTTGTTTTTTGGTTCAGTATTTATTACGCTGGTTTAATGAATGTTATTACTGCCTTTTTCACTTTGAAGAATCAAATATACTTAATTTAAGCTCTTTTCAGAAGTTTGCTCTATTATTTGAAGTGCTTCTTGAATTCGATTTTCCTATTTGTTCAGGTTTTGGGCTATTTTTAATCCGTTTGGATTTTGTGCTTTGGAATTGTAACACAAAGACTCATCTTCAATAGGGAGGGGCTGGAGAGGGCGTTTCCTCTCCCCTGCTTAGACTTGGTTACTTTAAATTGCACCCACCGCTTCAAACCAAGGCCTCTCTGAGTGACTATAATCCCCACTTCAAACCAAGGATTATACGGGTGCCTATGACTCCTGTTTGGGCAAAGCTGCAGATCAGTACAGCCAGAGCCAGGGCAGGTCCCTCTAGGCTATCCCAGGACGGAGCCCGATGCAGGGCAGGTGACTCAGAAGAAGTAACAGGTCCTGGTTCTGTGAAGAACTGAATGACCTCAAGGCTGCGTCTGCCAAACGACAGCTTCAGAGCCTGGATCCTACAGGCCCAGCTTAGATCACCTACCTCAGCGTGTCAGAGCACAAAGGTATTTTTCATTTCTTGTATTTGGGGCAGCACTTACATTGTTTTATGCTGCTTTCATGTTTGAGGCTCAGTTACCTTTATTAATGAATGTAAGAATGTATAATGGCTCAGGGTCAGTGGAACTGCACTTCCCACGAGAACCATGATGCCTCCGAGGGGCAATTCAGAGACTACCTAACTCCCTCTGTCTGTGGCTCTGCTGTTTCAGCACATGGACCCCAGGTAGCCACTTCTACTCAAGTCCATGGGTGAGAACTAGCCACCCAGCTCCACCCAGGGGCGAGGCCACCAGGGGGCACAGTTCTGGCCCCCGTTGTTGACCAGGCAGCTGCCTCCCAGCCACAGTCCACGCTGTGGGGAGTGGTGGGACCCTGTCTGCCCCTGCTCGCCCTGGTGACTGTGAGCTGGAGCAAGGACGGTTTCACACACCAGTTCACGGCATGTTGGCCACAGGGATCTGCCTAACACACTCCTCCATGGCTCCACGGAGGTGGCTGTGTATCACCATCACCAGGAGTCCCGGTCCCACCAGGACTGGTGCTTTTCTGTCTCACGCTAACTGGCCTCCCAATGCTCCCGTCTCAGAGGGCCCTGGTCTTCTTGAAACACCATCCCTCTGGCTTCCATGAAGTTCCGTTCTCCTGGGGGTTTTCCCTACGTTGTTGGCAACCCTTTGCTGCAGTAGGTGACCGCTGGAGATGTCCCTGTCCTGATCCCTGCACCCTGTGAACATGCTGCCTTATACGGCAAAAGGGCCTATGTATGAGATGGAATTAAGCATTTTGATCTGAGGGCGATTAGCCTGGATTGTCTGGGTGGCCAAGTCCCCTGAAGAGGGGGCCGAGGAGATCTGACGGCGGGAGGAGGCAGTAATGGTGGCTGGAGCCCGTTGCAGACCGCTGGCTCTGTAGAGGGAGGAGGCCCCGAGCCAGGGAGTGCAGCTCCAGAAGCCGGAAGGAGCGGGGACGGGCATTCTCCCCAGAGCCTCGGCTGGAGCACAGCTCTGCCCACACCTCCATGGCAGCCCGCTGACCTCCACACCTATAGCTTTGCTGAATGGAGCAGTTTACTAACTGGCCCAATGTGGCAATTAAACATAACATGGTCATTTGTTATGGGGCAATAAGAAACAAATATACAAACCAAACATCCCTCATCTGAAAATCTAAAATCCCAGATGCTCCAAAATCTGAAACATGACCCCACATGTGACCTCATGTGATAAGGCAAAACCCAGGCACACTCAAATACTGTACTAACTTACCCTCAGGCCATGGGCATAAGGCGCATGTGAACACAACTGAATTTCATGTTCCATACCCAAGGTATCTCTTTGTGCAAATATTTCAAAATCTGCAAAATTCCAAAATCCAAAACATGCATTTCAGATGAGGGGTACTCAGCCTGCAGGAGTCTGGCACCCGTGGGCTCCTCTGTTCTGTAAGACTTAGAAGCTCTGAAGTGCCATCATGCCCAGCCCTGGGCCAGTGCCCCCTTTCCTGGTGAGCTGCTGCTCCCTCTCTCTCCTGGAGGACTGGCCACTGCTCAGGCTCATGGTGCCCATCCCCTCCTATCCAGTCCAGCCCCAGGAGCCCCTGGCTTGCTTTTGGAAGCATAATCTCTCTTTCCCTTTAGGACCTTCTCTATCTCTGTCCCTACTTCAGCTCTTCCTGATGATGCCAAAGCTCCTCTTCCTTCCCAAGAACTCCCCTTACATATGCTGCCCTCGTCCAACAGCTGCTGCTGCTCACAGCAGTGAACGAGTCCCTGGCAGACTAGCAGCAGCAAGAACCAGGGAAAGATCAGCTCCCTCACCCCACACTGAGGCCAGCCTTCCCTGGGCACCAGCAGAGGTGTGACTCCACTGCAGGCAGAGGGAACGCTGCCCTGGGGCTGGCCTGACAGACCCTACTGGCAAAGGCCACAGCAGGCTCTGGATGCAGGGCCATCCCCAGGCTGCTGGCAGTGTGTCCACATAACAGACAGACAGCAGCCCTCGGGTAGAGGCTGAGAACCAGGAGGAAAGCCATCCCTGTGTGTGGGCCAGGGTTGGAGCACCGTCCTCCAAATCTCTCCACGCACAAAATGCCTGCGCATGTGTGTGGGTGTGAGGATGGAAGGATGCTAAAGGGACATCCCCTCCGAGATCGGCAAGATAAAAGTATTTGGTATTTACGAAGCATTTTCATTTCTAAGAGCTCCAGCAGTTTTCAAATTCAAATGCAGGTTGTTAAGACATCAGCCCTCCCGGCAAATCTGCTTCTACAAGCAAGGGATAATGGAAGATATTTCCGTCCTTCCCTGGCAGAAGATGCATCATGCTACCATCTGAAGGAGTCCAGTCCCTTCAGGGGACAGGTGCAGCTCCCCACACCCTCCTGGGAACACAGCTGCTACCTGCTGGGCTCCGTTCTCTGTTTTCTGCCAATGACATATTCCATATTCCAGCCACGATTCTGAATTACTCGAGGCAGGAGCCCTGCTCTTTTTACAGAGAGCTAAAAAACCCACTTCTCTCTTTCTTCCCCACAGAAACACAGCAAGTCATTTATCTCTCTCTAACTCCCCGCAGCAGGATCAGAGATTGGCTTCTGGCCAGAGGCGGCTGCCCTTTGAGGCTGTGCCTGAGATGGGGGCGTTGCAGCTGGGACTTCCTGGGAGCCACGCGGCCCCTCCCTCTGCTGCTCCACAGGTGGCCAGGCCAGAGGCTAGATTCTCCAGGCAGAGATGAAGCAGCTGCCATATGAGGAACTATTTTAAAAATACCAGTGTTCCTTAAAGGCAGGAAGGTGAGACTGGCTGATTTCTTTGGAATCTGGAAAGAAAATGAAAATGTGGTCCTTCTACTGAGAGCCAGACATTTGGGGGCAGAGCAGGTGGCTGCCTGTATGTTGGTACCTGAAGAGTGCCAGGAAGGTTCCAGCCAAAAACACCCCACGCGTCCACCTGATCATGAGATGCTAAGTCCCTCACGTGGGCATCCTTCCCTTCAGCTCCTCTCCCTTAGCATCCTCTTTACAAATGCAAAGGATTTCGGGAGGGGGCTATCATCCTCTCCTTGTTATGGGCTGAGCTGTGGTCCCCCAGATCTCGTATGTTCAAGCCCTAACCACCTGTACCTCAGATTGTAACTGTCATTGGAGATAAGGTCTCAAAGCGACAATTAAGTTAAAATGAGCCTCTGAGCATGGTCCCTATCCAATCTGACTGGTGCTCTTCTAAGAAGAGGAGATCAGGACACAGAGGCACACGGAGGGACACTCAGGTGCAGAAAAGGGGCAAAGGCAACCAAAGACATGGACTTCAAAGGAAGCCCACCTGCTGGCCCCTTGGTCTTGGACTTCCAGCAGTCAGAACATGAATTGTTTCAGCCCCACATCTGTGGTGGGTGGCTCCATGGTAGAAGGAGTTTAGGCAATAATCTGCTCTTTGCCAATGGATTGAAGTAGAAATGGGGATAGCTGCTTCCCAAGAAGGAGAGATGCAGAGAAGATTCTCAAAGAACAAGGGAGCTGAGTGCCTGAATGTCTGGGGATGGTTTGGACTGGAGGAGGACACAGTGAAAGGAAGAAGGAAGGTCCCCATGTCACTAACATCTGCTATTTGTGTAGGGTCACAGGGTTCCTAAGTGCCCTCCTGTAGCATTTTGTCCTGACGACAGTGTTAGAGGAAGACAGTGTCCTCAACTTATAGAGGAAGAACCAGAGTCTCAGAAAAGCTATAAATTGCTCAAGACCACCCCAGAGCCAAGCCCCAAGCCATCGCCTCCCACTGAAGATGAACTTCTTTGTCTTCCCCAGCAGGCTGGGGCTGACCCCCATCCCCCCCACACACACACCATCTGCATCTCACTCAGCTCCTTCCTGCCTGAGGGACCTGGACCTTGCTGGGAACAAAAGACCAAACCGCCCTTGGCCCAGTGGTTTTATGTCACAACCTGCTACCCCACTGGGGGCCAGGACCTTGTCTTGGTCCCTTTCTAGCCCCTCACTGCACTTGATACAAAGCTTTGCTCAGACAAGCAGAATATTTGCAGATTGAACCCATAAATTAAACCTCCTCTTTAGTTTCTGCAAAATGACGTAGATTAATCCAAAGTACACACAAGGACTTCTTCCTGATATCCTTCCAATTATGGCCTGAAGATTACTAGTGATCTGGCCAAATTCCCAAGGTGTCTTCTGTTGCCCATCTGGCTGGTCTTGTCTTGTGTTCTTCAAGAACACAGGTGACTGCTTCCCAAGCCCGTCTGGGTGTGACAGCAGCCTGCCTGTAACCCCTGCTGAATCCACACAAGTGAGGCTCCTCTCGGTCTCAGGACCTGAGGGCTCTTCAGCACAGGGCCCAAGAGCGGAAACAGCCAAGCCGTCCACTCAGGTCAGCATCTACACTATAAGTAAGTTACTTGCGTGGCTAGTCACACGCCCAGCATCAACCATGACCAACAGATGGCCACAGGGTGGGTGGGAGCAAATCCCACCCCTTCTCACTGCCCAGCACTGGCCCAGCCCTCTGCTCTGGCCCAGACACCCGGTTTCTGAGTTGTGCCCTGGGCTCTCCCCCGTGCCCCTCACTCAGCGAGGCCAGGGTGGGCTTCTTGGGCATGCACCATGGGGGCCTGGGCCGGCTGAGGCTGCGCTCCTCCTGTCTGGGAGCTCTTGATCCTTCTTGAACCCGGACCCCACAGAGCGTGAGTCACGATGCAGCTGCACAGGCTGCAGGGAACTCTCAGGCTCCCTGTGTGGGATTCCTGACAACACACGGCATGTTTCCATGGGGTTGAGGGACGAACCAGGTGGGAACTCTAACCTGAACATGGGGCCTCCTTGTCAAGCAGAGCCTCCTGGTACTACCACTGTCCAAGGGCTGTCCCTAATCCAAAGTCATGCTCAAGGCCACCATCAACACTGACATATGACATGGGCTTGGGAAGAGCACCAATGGGCAGTAGTGGGTCTCACCATAGTAGGAGAGCTGGGGTCCAGAGCCGGAAAGTTCTGTCCAAATCAGCTACAAGACAGGAGCAGAGCTCAGGCCTTGGGGAGCAGGCGCCAGCAAAACATAGCCAGGGAGGTCAGGGCCTGGCCAGTGAGGCTGTTGCCAGGATCGGGACCCTATCCCAGCGGGGACTCAGGCCCCGGCCAGTTCCAGGAGAGGTAGAGGGCACAGAACTGTGGCACTGTGTCTGCGGGGCTGAGCAAGGCCAAGCACCTCCAGGTGACACTCTGACACCCACACAATTCCATTCGCTGCAACAGCTGGTAGCAGGGAGAGCCCAGTGAGCAGAACCTACCTCACAGGTGAAAGGCCTCCGCGGAATCTAGAATTGTCATTGAAAGCATCTCCATAGCTCTGGCTCTATCTACTCTTATTTGCTGTGAATAGTTTTGCCCAAATCCTAGAACTTAAAAAGGTATGGCTCATCCTCAATGTTGTGCTAAGATTTCTTCTCCTGCTGGGGAAGCAAAAGTCCTTTCTCCCCCTCACCCTCTCCCTCTCCCTGCCCATGTCGATCTTTTTGGTGATGGACATTTAGCTTCTCAGCCTAAAGGCAAATCCCTCACAACTCAGAAGGCCCAGCCCCACAGGCATTCCTGTGCTAACCACAGCCACACACCTTGGCCAGAGCAGCTGACCTGAAACCTGTCCTCTGCCACCTCACTGGGACCTGCTGCTTGACAGTTTCGTTTCTGTGTGGATGAAACACCCACCGCCTGAGGTGAAGGCTTTGCCATGGGTGAGAAGAAATATGGATGGGAACACATGCATTATATTCTGGATTCTTTCTGGAGGTTAGCCTAAATGACCTCGGAGATTCCTGCCAGAATCTAGTATAAATAACCCCAAAGCAGATGGATAAAAATTCTACCTGGAAACCGTCTGAGATCTGAAGCCTCTAATCTATGCAGACTCATGCAAATTGTGAATAAGTCTAATAATAAGATTGGATTGGGGCCATCTGACAGTGACTTCCCTGCTCCTGAATGATATATTCAAGCTGTTTTTCAGGACTCAAACGCTGAACACTAGGTCTGACCTAAAATGACCTTGAGAGTCTGGTGGAACCCCCAGGAGCAGAACCTGAGGAAGAAATCCATGCCTCACAACCTCAAGTGGAAGCCGCAGGATGGACCAGATTAACGGAGGCACAGTGGGGTCTCACCTGAACCGCAAACTACGCCAGGTGTGGACTGTTCCACCAAAGATGCCCAGCCACACACTCATCTCCATTTCCTCAAGTTCCTCCACTACCAGTAGGAGGATTGTGCCTTTTGTCTGCTTGTAGGTCAACCTGCAATAAAGCTCTTTTTGCAAAAAGAAAAAACAGCCATGGTACTGGTTTCTGTGCACACGGAGCCACAAGCCCTGGCTTGGGGCCAAAGTGACCACAGCTGGTGTGTATTGAGCACTAACTGTGAGCCAGGCACTGTCCTGCTGATCCCATTCAGTACTCACAAGGGCTGGAGAAACAGCCTTTAACATGCCGGTCGGTGGCTCCTGGCAGTTACAGGGCTAGTCAGTGAGGGAGCCGGGTCTGACGACTTTACCCCAAGATGTGCTCAGCAGAACATCAGTGGTAAAGCCCTGGTTCCAGGCCCTGGTGTGGCTGTGCACGGTGGCAGGCACTGGACCTGCAGCTGTGGAGCCCATAGATCTCCCGTGCTCCTCACCTTGACTTGGGCAGGTGACCCCACCACTTCCACCCTGTGCCGGGTCTGCTTCCTGCCTTGACTGTGCTTGGGGCTGGAATACTTCCCAGGTCCTGGAAGCCCGCTGCTCACCTCTACAGTCAGACACTCTGCAGTCAGAGGAACAGCCATAGGCAAGGCGGGAGGCCTGGTTCACAGCAGCCCCGGCCTTGTTTCTGTGAGAACATGCCTGCCCCCTCCTGGTGACGGCCCACGTG
The DNA here is from genome assembly GCA_004024805.1 of Geosciurus inauris. Classification (NCBI taxonomy): domain Eukaryota; kingdom Metazoa; phylum Chordata; class Mammalia; order Rodentia; family Sciuridae; genus Geosciurus; species Geosciurus inauris. Next base: position 46,373 of record PVHX01002504.1, read on the forward strand.
TCGCAAGCTCTGGGAGGGTTACACCTGGCCAGCCCTGCTTTCCATTTCCCAAATCTGCTGCGCCCCTGTGTGTGCCATCAGATCTCACTGCCTAGGCAAAGCCAGGAAAGGACCTTCTGAGTAGCCTCAGACCAGGACAAGCACGTGTGTTGAGTGTGCACATGAGCACGTGTGCCTCTGTGTGTGCACACGCATTTCTCCCTGTGTGCCTGAACATGGTGTGCCATCTCCCCATCTTTTGTGAGCTGCGGAGCGGCCCTCAGCTTGCCCGCCCACACCCTCTGGGTCAGCGCCCATGTGCCAGCGTCCCTCCCTCCATCTGCAGACACCGTCCTTGCCCAAGGTCTCCCTACTCCTGAGGATTCTGCCTGCCAGGCTCCCACCTCGCCGATCCATCACTCACTCCGATGCTGGAATCAGCCTCCTTCCAGAAGCTGGCTTCCGCTCACGCCTTCTCAGGACCCACAGTGACACTCCTTGGCATGGCATTCTAAGACCTGCAGAACCTGTCTCCAAATTTACCCCCAGCCTCCTCCCCCACTGTAGGGTTCTTGCAACTATGTGTGGAGCCAACATTTATCCAGCTTCCTGCAGAGCCAGGGACTCTGCTACCCGCTGGGGAATATTCCTAAGCAGGACAGAAGCTGGCCCCCAGCCTGCAGGCATTCCCCCAGGCCTCTGCCCAGGGCTCCCTCTGCCTGGAAGGCCTGCCCCTTCTCGTGACTGCTAAGATGATTCCCACCCCAGTGGGACATCTCCTTGCTATGATATTGACCCTGATCTTCGGGCCCCTTCGGAGTTTCAGGGCCAGTCTTCACTTCTCAGGGGGGTCTCATTTCCTCCTCCTGAAAGATGAGGATAATGATTTTAAACCACTTGATGTGTTTTCAAGGGCACCAAGTGAGGTTTTGTATTCACGGCATTCCGAAATGGGTAGGAAGGGCGTCCCAGCCTTGGGGCTCTAGCTTAGCCCCCAGGCTGCTGCTCACGCTGGGCTCCTCTGCCTCCTGCTCTTGGCTTTCCCTAGTCGATTTCTTGAGACTGGGGATGGTCATTTATCTGTGCATCCCAGAGTCATCAGGCAGAGAGCTTGGACCACAGCCCATGTATGATAAATATTGGTTTAGTTGCGTTTGATTGCTATACGACCATAGGGATATTGGGAAATTTTAAGGTTGTTTTACTCATTCTGCTGCCTACAAGTGGGACTTTCCTAATTCTCCATAGATGAGAGTCTGGCCCACTGTCAACCTATTGGACTTTCTGATATATTTTTTAAAAAGAAAAGAAAAGAAAAACTTGAAAGAGACCTAAAAGATAATTCCATGCAAGGATGAGAAAGAGATGCCATTTTGTGTGCCAACCCCAATCCATTAATTATGCCTTTCGCCAGTGCCGGGAGTTCTGTAATCCATTAGAAATGTCTGCTCCTTGCATGAGTTGGGTAGCTGGTCAAGTGTGTCTTGCCTTTGCCTCTCCCCATGGGGTCCATTGCTATCTTTTGCATAAGAGAAAAGAGTGGTGGGCTCCAGGCCACACAATGAGTGGCAGCTTACAAATGGGAGGTCAGACGTTCTGAGTGCTGGTTCAATATTTTTAGAGAGATAAATTTGGAAGAGAAGAAGAGAGTCCAGTTGTGAGCCTCTGTTCCATGTGATTTAACTGTCCCTGCTCGGCACCCTGTGGTTTGGGGATGGTGTCTGAAACACAGCACATGAGCGGCAATTCCCTAGGGGAGCAGGTGCCTGTTCCAACCATGGGCACATCCTCCTCTCAGGCAGCCTGGCCCCGGAGCACTAGATGGTGCCTGCCCAAACCCAGGGGCTGGGAGGGCTGAGTTCTGGGCTGCTTCAGAAGAGGGGCCATCTCAAACAAGTTCTGCAAAGTTTAACCTTGAACAAAATAAGTATAGATGCCAGGTGTACCCAGGAGGCGGTGGGAGAACAGCCTCTTCTTCCTTAAGTTGAATTTGTGACTTTAATTCAAAATGGATGCACTAAAGGTTTCCCTGGGGAGGAGAGAAAATGCTGCAAGATAAAAAAGAATTCTCAAATCAGCTGAAATTTCTGAAGAATTCAGAATGCATAGCTAGCTTGTGTCAATAGAATTCAGACTCGATCGTGTGCAGACTAAGATCAGGTGGGAGGAAGTGGGGACAGAGACTCTCCAAAGAGCACCAAGAGGCAAGATTCAGTAAGCAGACAGCTTGTGGGGAACAACTCCTCCAGCATCAAGCTGTGCACGCCCATCACCAGGCACAGCCCAACACAGCTCACCTGAACCCAGCTCCACGTCCACTGCAAGAGGGAATCTGGCTGGGAACGCTCACGCACAGATGCTGGCTCACACAGTCACACAACAGTACGGCTGGAGAGGAAATGAGGATGGCAGCCAATACCCTCCCTCCTTACAAGTATGACCAGAATGTGAAATGATTACCTGAGGCCACTGCCAGTTAGAGCTTCCATTCAAAATCTGACACGTCCTAGGGTCACATGCTTTCCATGGAAACCAGGATAGGCCATTGGAAGGAAAGGATCCCAAGTGTTATTCGTTCTGAAGTGTCACTGCTTACATCTCCTGAGTTCATTCCATTGGTTGTTATCCTTTCCCTTAATGTAGCCAAATAATTGTCTTGGCCTTGGAGAACCCTTCTGGCTACCTTGCCTTTCAGATCCACGAAGGAAATCAGTCCTGTGGCTGACCTGTGGCCGTGTGCCAGGGGCTTCCCACCTTGTCTCCTAAAACATCACTGTTTGCTTTTAAGAAACTGATTGTTTGAGATTCAGTTACTTCCTCAAGGTCAGATGATTAACAAATGGTGGAGCTGGCATTCAAAGCCAGGTCTACCTGTCTCCAGATCCTGTGGATCTCTGTATGAGTCTGCTCAAGCTGCTATAATAAAAATACCATAAACTGGGGGCTTAAACAACAGAAGCATTTCTCACAGTTCTGGAGGCTGGCAGGGTGGGTTCTGGTGAGGACTCTCTTCTTGGCTAGCAGACAGCCACTTTCTCCCTGTGTCCTCACATAACAGAGGGGCCAGAGAGCTCTCTGGAGTCCCCTGTATAAGGACACTAGCCCCATTATAAGGGCTACACCCTCATGACCCAACCCCCTCTCCAAAGTCCCACTTCCTAAGCCCATTACACTAGGGGTTAGGATTCGAACACATGGATTTTGGGGACACAACTTTGTATAACCCCAAACAGCTCAAAATACTCATGCAGCTAGAGAATGTTTACAGGGTTGTTTCAGAAAAAGGAAGAGATGGGGGAGGGAGGCAAAGTCACACACTCTTGGTATTCTGGACACTTGAATCTCATCCTCCAGTTTGCTGTAGCCTTGGTGCAATATGTGGTGCGTGGGAAGCCCCTGGCTTGTCTCTCCCCTGATGGACTGGCCCTGACTCTGGGGTGCTGGTTAATTCTACATGTCAACTTAGCTGGGCCATGGTACCCAGATATTTGGTCAAATCATAGTCAAGATGTCACTGGAAAGGTATTCTTTTTAGATGAGCCCAACATTCAACTCAGCAGACTCTGAGTAAGTATAAGGTAGGTAGGCCTCGTCCTATCGGTTGATGGTCTTCAAAGACTGAGTTCCCCAAGGGAAGAGGGAACATACTGCTTTTGGACCTAGGCTGCAACATCAGCTCTTCCCTGGGTCTCCAACCTGGGAAAATTTTGGATTTGTCAGGCTCACAATTGCTTGAGCCAATTTCCCACTTCCTTACCACAAACACACACACACATGCCCTATAGATTCCGTTCCTCAGGAGACCCCTAAATGACACATGGGGACCCCTGAAGTACGCTTGGGCCTGGGAAACCAGATGCCTCAATGGCACGCCAAGGCCTCTTTCTCCCCAGGCCCTGCCCTAACCTCCATCTGGCCTTCCTTGGTTAGAGTGGGGGGGTGAGGCCAGTGGGCCACCTCTGTCCAAACAAGAGCCTGTCCCTGTCTGTTCAGAGCACCAGCTGTGAGATGGGGCCATGCAAAAGCACAGGACCCAGGGTGGACAGCCCCTCACCTCCCAACCTGAAGCTCTCTGTACAGGAGGAGCAGGGATCACATCCAGGTCCTACACCATATCCACAACACAAATCTGAGCTTCCACCCCTTGGGGAGCAGAGAGTGAGGAAGCCCATGGAGCTGGAGTGTGTGGTCAGCTTACCTAAGAGACATAACTATACCCAATCTCCACTGTTGAGACCTTCCTGGCTGCCAAGGAAGGAACTCCAGAGTCCAGTGTGGGCTGCTAGCATGGGGCTCCTGGTGCCAAAGGAGTGGCACCAGCAAGAGATGTGATCCAGGAAGGGATCAGGACTGGGTGGGGCAAGGTGGGTGCTAGCACTGACCCTTGGCTAGGTGATTTGTGGTTGCCTGGCATTTGCATGCTTTCTTTTTGTCTTAAGGCTACCTTGGCCTCCTGGGAGTCAGGACAAGGCCAGAGTTCCCACCCAGAGCCACCTATGGAACATCATTGTGAAATTCCCTATCTTCCCCCTGGTTGGGTTGCAGGTTGTATTCTCTTTTCTTCCTCTTGCTGAAGACTTAATTTGTATTTATTTGGTTGAACTGCATTAAATTGCCAATATCAAAATCATTTTTAAAACAATCATTCTATATGGTTCTACTGACATAGCCTCCCCCAGTGCCTGTCAGCATCCCTAACATATTTTTATCTCCTTCAGTTATACAGATTTTCAATATCCACTTCTTTCCTTTTAATATATCATATTGATGTTATCTGCAAATTTAGTCCATACTTACAATAAAAGCCTTTAAAAATAAAAAACAATTTACTTACTTTATCTCACTATAACACCTTAAATAACACTCCTTGCTCCTGGATTCTTGTGTCTTCTAGCTAGAATATATCCATTAGTAAGTTCTCAGGCAAAGGCTGTGAGTGAGAAACTCCTAAAGATCTTACATGACTTAAAATATCTATTTCATCCACACTCTATAATGATCATGGGCTAGATACAATGGGTTTATATTTTCCCCTTAAAACTTTAAAGATCTCTCTCCCTCATGTTCTGACTTTCAACTTTGCCAAGGAATAAGCTGTTGCTTTTGCAAAAGTGTATTTTCTGTTTCTGACACAGCCAAATAGTCTTTTTTCAAAACCATGTGTTCTTGTTTTGCAACTACTTATTCTTACTTAGAGAGATGACATCATTCTCTATTTCTTTGAGAATTTTAGGTTTGATTTTTTAATCCTGTTATAATCATTTTATTAACTTCATACCCTCAAGTGTGAATTCATTTGTTATCTCCCTTATGTGGGGCTTGTTTTCCTCAAGCATTTGGTGATTTTCACTTGTACTCTCATTTCTGTGGTGGAGAATCCCACAGCCCGCTCCAGAGGGGAAGAGCTTATCCACTGCTGTCCTGACCACCCTGACTTTAGTGGAGTGAGGGAAGGACAGATGGCTGTGTCCAGGGGCCTGCTTGCCCTCCAGCCCAGGCTCCCACAGTCACCTTTCCTATTTGAAGACAGGAGCCCTGCTTCCTCTGGGGAAGAAAATGGCCCTTTGTTTTGAAGACAGTGGACAAAAGCTGTGAAGAAGTTCCCTGTGGCCAGAGATATGTCAGTCTTGAGAGCAGCCATTTGGATTACAGGTCTCACTGTGCAGAGCTGAGCCCTGGAAACAGGCACCATTGTGTGTATGCATGTGTGTGCACTCGCGCATGTGTGAGATGCAGACTCTCTAGCTGGTTCACCTGCTGAGCTTCTCTACATGTCCTCTTGAGTATTTCTCAAGTTTCCACATCACTGGAGATCCTCCTTCTTGTATTGGGGTGTGTTGTGGTTTAGATGTGAGCTGTCCCTCAAAAGTTCAAGTGGGAGGCCATGCAATAAAGCTTAGACGTGAAATGATTGGGTTGTGAGAGCCTTAACCTACTCAGTACATTAATCCCCTGATAGGAATCAATTGGGTGGTGACTGTAGGCAGGTAGGGTGTGGCTGGAGGAGGTGGATCATTGAGGGTGTGCCTTTGGTTTATATTTTGTCTGTAGTGAGGGGAGAGCTCTCTCTGCTTCCTGGTGTCATTTTCCAGCTGCTTTCCTCCACCACACCCTTCCACCATGATGTTCTGCCTCACCTTGGGCCCAGAGCAATGGAGCTGGTTGTCTATGGACTGAGACCTCTGAAACTGTGAGCTCCCAAAGACATTTTTCCTCCTCTAAAGTTGTTCTTGTCAGATCTTTTGGTCACAGCAGCAACAAAGAGGACTTCTTCAAAATATGATTACTTTTCAAAATGTTTTCTGCTGTGTCTATGGATTTGGCATGAACGCGAAGAAGTGCAGCTTCTGCCTCAGAATCCTTGGGCAACACCCTGAATCCTTGTGAAGGTAGGAATTAACGAGCACATAGCACAACACCTGACAGGCATCGGTGAGCACCATTACTGAGCGCTGCTGACACGCACTACTCGATCAATAGGTTTACAGTCCACGTGGGCCCACTGTCATCCCCGACCTGAAGCCACTTCTGGAGTAAAACATGGTCATTTGTTGTTGTTGAGGGGAGGACTGTATTTCCCACCCTGGACCCTAACTCCAAGGCTCACCAGAGCCTCCTGCCTCAGCTTCCCAGCAGCTGGGACTACAGGCAGACGGCACCACACCCAGCTAAACATGGCCCCTTCTGTAACAGGACCAAGCCCCGTCTTATCACCTACCATGTCAAGACAAACAGTATTGCTCTCCTTCCACAGCTAGATAGAAAGCCGAGGCCGGGCTGTGAGTCTGAGCCCCTGCCCTCCACCACCCATGGGCTCCCATGCCAGCTGCCATGTTGACTCCATCACGGTTCACCAAGGCTTGAGGAAGGGGAGCTGCCCACATACTGCTCTGCAGAGGGGTCTGGAAGCTGGAACCTTCCTGTGGCCCTCTTCTAATCCACACGCTTTGTTCTGAAGTGTGCAATATCAAGTTGGCTCTTTCCTTAAAGAAAAATGTTCTGGTTGTTTAAAAAAAAAGAGAAAGATTCAAAATGGAGGAAGGGAAGGAGGAGGACAGGAAAGAGGAGAAGGAGGGAGGGGCAGCCGTTCCCGTCTTCCTTCTCTTTTGAATTCCTCTCCGGACACATTCGTTGGCAGCGCTGCCAGCTGTGGAAAGTATTTGAGCATTGGCAGCAGGCTCCAGGGAGAAAATCAGATCTCTGTTCCTCCAGAGAACTCCACTAGCAACACGTTTAAGCAGGGGCTTCACCTGAAGAGGATAGACAACAGCCCACAAGGAAAACTCCCATCTCCCTAGGGAGCTCTAAGAAGCAGCTGCGTCCTGTTTCTCGGCCTTGACAACACTTCCTACTCCCTCCGCCTACAGGAATGTTCTGGAGACAGACATTAGTACACCAGAGTAACTACCTCCCTTCCCATGCTCCACCTCACGCAGCAGAATCCAGATAGATGCATTTGTTAATGCTCTCGGCAGGCCAAGAAAGTCCTAGGGACACAGGGGAACAGACCTCCTGCCCTCAAACATAATAATGTAGCTCTCCAAAGCTAAGAATACACAGCCAATTCCTGATAAATTTGGTGTGCCTGTACTCAGAAGTATAAATTTACATAGCAAATGTAATAAAGGATAGTCAGTGCCAAACTTTATTCCATTTTCATTCTTTCCTTCCTTCTTTCCTTCCTTCCCTTCTCCCTCCCTTCCTTCCTTCCTTTCTCTCTCTCCTTTCTTTTTCAGTGCTAGGGATCAAACCCAGGTCCTCAAGTATACTATGCAAGTGCTCTACCACTGAGTTATAACCCTTCCTCAAGTTCCAAATTTTCAGCCAGCAATGTGATACAATTTTGTGTAGAATTTTGTTTGGAAAACTCAGAATTCATTTTCCCATGAAATAAATGCTATAAATACATATCAAAAAACATGGATGTGTTTAAAATTGTTGACCCTGGAATCCACTTCAAGGAATGTGCCCCAAGGGACCAATTCAGTGGGGAAAAAAGAAGCAGACATATCCAGTGATGTGCTGTTGTCCAGCACAGGGACTTAAGTATTGATTGAGGGGCTAGGGCTGTAGTTCAGTGGTAGAGCACTTGCCTAGCATGCGTGAGGCCCTGGGTTCGATCCTCAGCACCACATACAAATAATAAATGAATAAAATAAAGATCCATCAACAACTAAAAAAAATATTAAAAAAAAAAGTATTCATTGAGCCACAAGGAAAATAGTCTTTAAAACTGAAGAGAGATTAGTGCATTCTAACACTATGCAAATATCCAAAACGGTCATTGCTATGGTTGAAATCTGGAATGTCCCCCAAAGTCCCATGTGTTGTAGGCTTGGTCCCCAACAGAGCAATGTCCAGAGATGGGGCTTTTAGGAAATGGTTGGGTCATAAGGGCTCTAACCTTATTAGTGAATTAATCTGCTGATGGATTAATCATTTGAATGGACGACTGAGAGGTGGTGGAATCGGTAGCCAGGTATGCCATGGTGGGAGGAAATAGGTCATTGGGGGCAGACCTTATGGACTGTATCTTGTCCCTGGTGTGTTTGTGTGGTGTGTGTGGTTCCTCTTTCTCCCTCTTCTTCCTCAGCTGACATGATTCGAGCAGCTTTGTTCCACCACACCCTTCCGCCATGATGTTCTGCCTCACCTCAATGGGGCCAGCTACCATGGGCGGAAACCTCTGCAACCAGGAGCCAAAATATATCTTTCTTCCTGTAAGTTGTTTTTTCTCAGGCATTTGTTACAGCGACACAAAAGCTGACTGACACAGTTCTGATGTCAATTGTGTGGTTACATAAAAAGTGTTTGTGACATGATATTGGAGGGGGCACTCAGAGGATGTGTTTGGCAGGCACTCCACACAGTTTCAAGGAAATCTTATGCATATGGGCATGCCCAAAGGGTGTTGTAGAAAAATGAAATTCATTGTACTGAAAGAGTAGAAATATGAGTAAAAGGGTTTTTTGATGGTGCTACATTGTTTTTAAAATACAAATGGAAACATAAAACAAGGGAAATGTTAGATCCTTACATTAATGCAGACAAGCCCTTTTAGCTCATATGCAGCTGATCTAAGTATTGACAGTTTCATCTTGAAATTCCAGGGTCTGAAATGAGCTCTGTAGAAAGAACATTAATAACAGAGATGAGGCAGGGAGAGAAGAAAGGACCGGGAAGGAGGGAAGGTGGGGGAGACCTCCAACCACCACATCTTCAGCCTGTGTGACATCGTGTCTAACGCTGGTCAACTTCCCTAGCTTCCTGAATCAATTCCTACCTTAAATTACATTTTTTTTCTGACATTATGTCTACCTCTCTGAACACAAGAGACTCTCTGCAATTAATATTATCATCAACCATGAGCTAGGTGCAAGTTTCAAAAATACTTGACCAAATTCAGTTTGGCAAGTGGGAGAGAAAGCAGCTGGTTTCTTCCCTGCAGAGCTTGCGGCCTTGGCCCTCAGTCTATCCCAATGCTGGTGATCTGGTGGTACTCTATTTCCTACCTAATTGCCTGGCCTCTTCCTAGCTAGTTCCAAGCATCTGTTTTCCTGGAGTCAGGCACAAGCTGGGGGAGGTAGGTGGATGTTGAGGAAAGATCAAGAATATCACAGAAAAGTGCAAAGAGAAAGACATATTTAACATTCAGCTTTTGACAGGAGAAGCAGAAGAGCACCAAGGCAATGGTCTTGCAGCCAGGCACAGGCTTAGCAGGGGGCTTTCAAGGCCCCTCTCTCTGCTCTGCTGTATCTTTACCACCAAGCCTAGGTGACACAGGTTACAGATCATTGCAGGTTACGGTGACCCTTTGTTCACGCTGCATGGTGGAAACAACTCCATGAGCTGAAGTCCTCTATGGCAGAAGCAGAATGAGGAGCTGAATTCTAAGTCCACATGTTGAAGTGACCCCTACACATTCTGAGTGCCTCAGAACGGGGCCTCATCTGGGGACAGGGTGATTAAGAGGTGCATATGTTAACATGAGGTCATTAGGGTGAACCCTCCTCCAACACAGCTGGTGTCTGTGTGCGAAAGGTAAATGTAGACACAGCCAGCCCCAAGGAGAACTCAGTGACAACGGGAAGAGCCACAAAATGAGGAATGGGTCCTGGAGCAGGTTCTCTGCCACGGCCCCATCTCTCAGCCACGGCCATTAATTCAGAAAACCAGGTGGAGGGCAATGGGGGATGAAGAAAAGACAGACACACACATACACAGAGAGAAAGCTGCAAATGCTATGGGGTGAGCAGGTCCCGTGCAGATGAGAGATGTCGAACTCAAAGACCAGAGCAAGGTATGCACCCCAGCTCTTCTCCACTGCAGGAGAAGGTGCAAAGCAAGCCTGGCACCTGCTCCCTGAGCCATCTTCAGGAGGGAGGGTGCAGGGTAGGGAGGTGGTGGGGCGAGCAGCTGAGCATGAGACCAGGTACTTTCTTTTAGTCAAGAGTAACTAGGCACAACCGAAGTGTCAGATGAGAGCAAATTGAACATCCAGCCTATTTTCCACATGGACACGTGTCATGCATTTAAGTTCTACAGCATGTACATGAAGTACTGCATTATCACAGCAGCTCAGAGCCATGGGGGGCAGCAGAAGAGGGACCGTTCACCCTGAGGGCCACTATTTCAATAAATGACTTCAGGAACCCCTCAGGGCTCTCTGTGTTTTCTAGAGTCAATTGGATATATTCCCCAAATCCTCACAACCGTGTGGTGTCGCTGGCTTCACAGCCTGGGGAATGCTAGGAGCCCCCGATCCTGCCACCACACCCTCGGGAAACCCAGCACTTCCTGTTCGGTCAGCCGCAGTAGCCGCTCATGAAAAGTGACAGAATCCAGAGAAATGCTAGAGGAGAGCTGGCAGGCCTGGGGAAGGGTGCGCTGGACAGGGCTGCCCTTTCCACGTGGCCTGTGGGGCAGGACCGCTCCACATCCCACCTGGGTGAGAAACCCCCTCACCACAACCATGGGAGACAAGGCCATCAGCCCAGGCCCCAGAGGTGCAGCACTGCAGGCGGTGACTCCTGAACAGTCCCTGTGAACGTGGTTCCTCAGATGTGAAATGCATACACGGCGTGACAGACAGATGGCCTGCCATCGCCAAGGAGCCCCGGGAATCACAAACTCTTTTAACAAAGACCTTTCCAGCGAGGGCTGTTGAAGGACAGAATTCCAACAGTTTCGTTTGAAAATCTTAATTGGCTTTATTTTTCGAGCTTAGAACCAGGCACCACCCACTCCATAAGGCAGAATGGGTGTTCCAGGGAGCCGAGCAGACGGAGGGCTGGACACGGAAGTGAAGAGCACAGAGAGGGTCTCCGCTTCAAAGCCACTTTCCTTGTCAGCTGGGGACAGGCAGACTGGCGTACAGAGAAGTGGCCAACATTAGGCCATTTCGGGTTTCCTTTTCTGTGTGTCTCAGGTGAAGGCAGAGGGGGCTCCGTGGACGTGCCTACTGCGGCTGCATGTTTGGGGAAAGTGACTGCTTTCTCTGATTTCTTCTGGTTTCTTGGAGGGCCAGATAAACAGCTCAGTTTCAGTTGGTGGTGTGGAACTTTAGCCTGGGTGACTCCATTTTTATTTTTAGTCTCTTCAGTTGGGACCAAAACAATGGCCTCTCGTAATGGTCACCTAATAGGAGCACCAAGAACTGGGTGCCCACCACTCACTCCTGTGTCCCCTCAACAGAGGACCCATCCAATGATCCACGCAGTCGTGGAATGACTACTAACACAGCGTGAAGGGTCACTCTCCGTAATGTAAAAGGACCAAATTGAGGTGACAGTAGCTTTTCTTTCCAGATACTTTGGAATTTCCCAAATATTAGGCACCGTGTGGGGCGAAAGAGTGATATTAAGACACAAACACTGAGGAACTAGGGGGCACACATGTACCATTCCTGTCACCTGCCCACGTGTTCCTTCCACAGCATTTAGTGACATTGTCTAGCTGCCGAGGACCCAACCATCAAGAAAACAAAGTCCTTGGGCTGGGGTTGTGGCTCAGTGGTAGAGCGCTTGCCTAGCTGGTGTGAGGCACTGGGTTTGATCCTCAGCACCATATATAAATAAAAAAATAAAGGTCCATTGACAACTGAAAAAAATTATTAAAAAAAAAAAAGAAAGAAAGAAAAAGAAAACAAAGCCCTTGCCTACTGGAGGAGACGGGCCATAAACTAATGTGCAACGTGAGGTGTGGGTGGTGGCGTGTGACTTGAAGGAAGCAGTCTGAGGGCTGGAGCAGGAATGGCAGGTGACGTCTCTCCAGGAGGTGGCGTGGAAGGAGGACCTGCGTTGGACTGGAGAGGGTGAAGGCTGGATTTACTTGTCCCCTGGACTAACATGAGGAGCTCAGGGTGTGTCTGAAGAGGTTGCTAGATGGATCAGCATTTGCGTTGGTGGCCTTCGTAAGGCAGACTGACCGCCCCAGTGTGGGAGGGCTTCCTGCAATCCTCTGGAAGTGGAGGAAAGTGGAAGTCACCAGTTCCCTCCTTGCCCCATGGTTTGAGCCAGGTGTCCCTGTCTCCACCTTTGGTGCTCCTGGTCCTCAGGCCTCTGGACTGACAGGGCCAGAAGGGTCTGGTACTTTCTCGTTCTGTTCAAGGCTAGCCAGGCGATGCCAGCTGATTGACGACAGGGGTCCTTGGACATCACCTGTAATCATTCTTAAGCACTCAGGAGGCATGGCTAATGAGAGGTCTTGCAGTACTGGCTTAATGAGATGAAAGGATTCAAGTGTAATTAGCACATTTATTAGGTTAATACAAGTCAGTGCTTCTAAAGCCCCTGAAAAGAATTTAATCTCTAAGATAAATGACGCCCTTCCCACAAGCTCCTTCATACTGTTAACACACTTTTTTAAAAAAATATAAACACAAACATCATCCCCCAAATAGCTCTAATCATAGTGGATCTCAAATAGGCTAAAAGTAATGAAGGTTTATTGTAAATTATTCTCTGAGCTTTTCTGGAAATCTCAAGGAAAGGGGAGGAGGAACATATCTCCAGCTGAGATCGAATTCCGATTGATCCTGAGGAGGATGTGTTTCTGGTAAAAGCAACAGTTTCCTGGCCACAAGTCCTGCCGGGTGCAGGGCATGCAGCAACCCAGACTGTGCGTTCCGCAATCATGGTCACCCTGGCGCCTCCATTCATCAGGCTGAGCAAGGACCAATAGCTAGGTGCCTGGCAGGATTCTTCAAGGTTTTCACTCCCAATCCTTCACTTGATGGATGCATAATGGGGATCAAATTGACTGGGGGTTGAAGAGTTGCCTTCTGCTGCAGGTTTGATGAGTTACCATTTTCTGCCAGATAAAGAAGTTTCTACAAAGCAAGAAAAATTACTTTTCTGGGATCTGCTCTTGCTCTATAGAAACAGAAACAGAGCTAAGAAGCTTAGAGTGGAAACAGCAGACAATTCAGGCTTCACCAGGGACTGGCAACTTTCGACAGAGAATTCCTGTGTTCTGTGCATATATTTTTAAATCTACTATTTGTTCTTGTAGAAAAGGGTGTTTAAAAGGCACTCATTGGATCTTTTAAACCAAAACAATTTAATAACATATAAGATATGGCCTTAGAATAATGCTAAATGAGGACGGACATATTTCCAAAGATGTAACTACCAAGGTTCTGATTTACTTTTCAAGGAATTCCCATGTCTCTGTATTATGGGGCTTTAAAAACAATTTTTTTAAAAAAAAAGAAAACAGGTTAAAAAAAGAGAACAAAGAACACGGGCTTTGGCAGTAGCATCCTCCTTTCCATATGTGTAATTACTTCTCCAACAGCAAGAAACATAATGAAAGTAGTGTCAGAACTGCTAACCTAAACCACTGCAAAACGCAAACCTCCCAGCTAGAGTCTGATCACTGATAGGTGACCCCCACTCCCACCCCCGGGGTAAACTGCATCCAGTGCAATGCAGGGATCTGGGTGTGCGATCCACTGAGGTTTGCTAGATACATACCCCACAGAATCATCACCCCAGCCAAGATATATGGGGAACTCCTGTCATCCCAGAAACCGCCCTGTGCCTTCCTAGTCAAGCCCCGTCCCCATGGATACCCCTACTCTCAATTCTACACCGTGGAGTACTGCAGCCTTGGACGTCTACGAACCAGACCACAGACCTGTGTGTTTTTCTGTATCTGGGCTCGATGGCTCAGCAGAATGTTTCTGACCTTTGTTCACGCTGTGTGTCCGTCCCCACTTCACTCTCCTGACTGCTGACTAGTACTCCTCAATCGGAACCGTCCACGTGTTGTATGTCCGTGTTCCTGTTGATGGACATTGGTTTTATTTTTTGTTTTAATTGTGCTAAGAACACATAAGATCTGTCTTTATCATAAATGTTTAAGGATGCAACGCAATATTGGTAACCGCAGGCACAAGTTCTCTGGCACTTACTCTGCTCACCGCTGAGACTTCCTGCCTGTTCAGAGCAGCTGCACCTCCGCCCTCCCTCCACCCCTGGCAACAGTGGCTCTCCTCTCTGCTTCTATGAGACTGGATTCCATACCCCAGAGATATCACAGGTTTGGTCCTAAACCACTGCAACAGAGCCAACGGTGCGATAAAGTAAATCACATGAACTATTTTTGGTTCCCAGTGTATACAGGAGTCTATTAGGTGTTCAATAACATTATGTCTAAAAGTACTCAACCTCACTGAGAAGTACCTTATTGCTAAATAATGCTGAATGGTGCTAACGACCAGCTGTGCCTTCCCGAGTCCTCACCTTTCTGCTGCTGGCCAGTCTTGCCTCCGTGTTGATGGCTGCCAAGTGGCAAGGTGGTGGCTGCTGAAGAGTGGTTGTGGCAATTCTTTAAAACAACAATGAAGTACACCACACTACTGGAGATCTTTTCAAAAGATCTCCGTAGCATGCAATGCTGTTGGATGGCATTTTACTCAGATTGTAGAAGGTTTTCACCCTGGAGTCCAGCCAGGGGCAGTGCCTGTGGTCCCAGCTATTTGGGAGACTGAGGCAGGAGGATGGCTCAGGCCCAGGAGCTGGAGGCCCGTCCAGTGTTCACATGAAGCTTCAGTAGTGGGACTGTGCCTGTGAACAGCCACTGCTCTCCAGCCTGCGCAACAGTGAGATCTCGCCTCTCCAAGAAGTGGAGTCAGCCTTCTGAAAGCCTGCCGCAGCCTCAGCAGTGAAGTTCACGCGGGATTCTGAGTTCCTCATTGCCAGTTCATCGACGTTCTTGGCTTCTTCCCCTGGAGTGGATTCCATCTCAAGAAACCACTTCCTCTGCCCACCTCCAAGAAGCCACTTCCCACTTGTTCGGTTTGATCCCGAGGTTATAGCCATTCAGTTGCGTCTTCCAATCCCAGTTTCTTGCTGTTTCCACCACATCCGCACTTGCTCCCCCCACTCCAGTCTCGCACACCTCGAAGTCATCCATGAGGGCTGCAATCAGCTTCTCCCCAACTCCTGTTAATATTTTTACCTCCTCCCATAAATCACAAATGCACTTAATGGCAGCTAGAATGGTGAATCCTTTCCAGAAGGTTTCCGATTGATTTTGCCCAGATCCACCAGAGGAATCACTATTTATAGCAGCTGCGGCCTTATGAAGTGTATTTCTTAAATAGTAAGGCTCGAAGGTTGAAATTACTCCTTGATCCAGGGGCTGCAGAATGGATGTGTTAGCACGACTCTGGTGGGCATCTCCACCAGAGCACTCAGGTGAACAGGTGCATTGTGAAGGAGCAGTGATATCTTGAAAGGAACCTTTTTTTCTGAGCAGATTTCAACAGTGGGTTTAAAATCTTCGGTGAGCTGTGCTGTCAACTGACATACTGTCACCCGGGCTTGGTTGTTCCTCCATGGTTCACGGGCAGAGTAGACTAGTGGAATTTTCAAGGGCCCCAGGACTTTTAGGAGGGTGAGTAAGCACTGGCTTCCACTTGAAGTCACCTGCCACATCAGCCCCTAACAAAGGCTCAGCCTGTCCTCTGAAGATGAAGATACGAAACCAAAGCACTGACCTCTGTCTTGCTATGAAAGTCCTGGATGGCATCTTCCTCTAATGGTGAGCTTTTCACCTACACCGAGGACCCGTCATTGAGTGTGGCACCTTCCTCTGTCACCTCAGTGCATCTCCTGGGGACTGGCTGCCGCCTCTGCATGAGCACCAGCTGCTCCATCTGCACCTATATCTCAAGGACACGGCTTATTTCCTTAAATGAAGCCACCTCAGCTGCCTTCCAACCTGTCTTCTGCAGCTTCCTCACCTCTCTCGGCCTTTCTAGACTGAGCAGAGAGAGGACCTGTCCGTGGATAGCTATGCCTGAAGGGAAGGTTCTGCCATGCCTTCCTCACAAAGCTTAACACCCTTGGATTTAAAGTAAGAGACGTGTGGCTCTTCCTGTCACTTGCACACTTAGAAGCCAGTGTAGGGTTATTAACTGGCCCAGCTGCAAAACTGTTTGTGTCTCAGGGAATAGAAAAGCCAGAGCAGAGAGGGGGCGGGGGAGGGAAGGAAGGAAGGAGGGAGCAGCTGCTGGCAAGGCAGTCGGAACATGCACATTTTTCTTTTTTGGTACCAGGGATTGAACTCAGGGGCACTTGACCACTGAGCCACATCCCCAGCTCTATTTTGTGTTTTATGTAGAGACAGGGTCTCACTGAGTTGCTTAGCGCCTCACCATTGCTGAGGTTGGCTTTGAACTCGCGATTCTCCTGTCTCAGCCTCCCTAAGTGCTGGGATTACAGGTGTGAGCCACTGCACCCGGCTGGAACATACACATTTGTTGCTGCCTAAAGCACTGTTTTTGGCACACCAAGTCGGTTGCAATAATAATACCAAAGATCACTGATCACAGATCGCACAGGAGACGCGGCCGTGCCAGAAGAGTCGGAAGGACAGTGAGACTCACCAAAACGGAACACAGAACGTGAAGAGAGCCTGTCGCAGGGAGAAGGTACCAACAGCTCTACTTGACACAGCGAGGTCACGATGTGCAAAACTAGGACTTCTGGGAAGCATAATAAAGCAAGGTGTGCCTGCCTAAGTGAGGTCAGGCAGTGTGTGCCCTGCGGCGGCCAGCTGATTCCACTTAACAGGATGTCCTCTGGCTCACCCACGTGGCCATATTCACCAGGATTTCCTTCTTTTGACAAACATTTTTTCCTCAGGTTTAGTTATTCTGAATAAACTGTAGGGGTATAGATTGGTGCAACCATTTTGGAAAACTATTCAACAGTTTCTTACAAACTTACAGTGTACGTTTCCTAGCCAGCATTCCTCTGCTTGGTGTTTACCTAAAGGAATAAAAATGTATTCACAGGGCTCGGGTGGTGGCCCCAGTGGTAGAGCACTTGCCTAGCATGTGTGAGGCACTGGGCTTGATTCCCAGCACCACATATCAATAAATAAAATAAAGGTCCACTGACAACTAAAAATATATATATTTTAAAAATATGTATTCACAGAGAAGCATGTATAAAAATTTTTATAGTGGTTTTACTCAAATTTGGGAAAATAGATCAATGAACCTAGATATATTTCAATGTCTAGTTCTCAAAGGAATCCTACAGCTGGGTATGGCGGTGCACTCCTGTAATCCCAGTGGCTCAGGAGGCTGAGGCAGGAGTATCACAAGTTCAAGGCCAACCTGGGCAATTTAGCAAGTCTCTAAGCAATTTAGTGAGACCCTATCTTCAAATAAACAATAAAAAGGGCTATGGATGGGGCTGGGATTGTAGCTCAACAGTAGAGCGCTTGCCTTGCATGTGTGAGGCCCTGGGTTCGATCCTCAGCACCACGTACAAAGCAATAAAATAAAGACATTCCATCTACAACTAAAAAAATATTTAAAAAAAAAAGGACTATGGATGTAGCTCAGTGGTAGGACACCCTGGGTTAAATCCCTGATACTCCCGCCCCTCAAATAAAGGAATTCTGCTCTTTTGCTTTTTGTCATTAATTTTCTCGAAGGTGTGAATAATGGAGATTTTAACATCTATCTTGGTTAAATCCAACCAGTGCATTGTCATCTGTGTTTCTGTATGATCTCTTTCTCCCCTCTTCATTGGCATCTTGATGATTTTTGCCTCTGTCTGCAGCTCTGGATCAAGTACTCATATTCCAGAGCAGGATCACCTTACTTTCCAGGAAGCAGATAAGGTGGTAGCTGATCAGGGACTAGTTTAGGTAGGAGATTCGACCTACCTCCACACTCCTCCACACCTGGGATGTAGCTCTCACAGGAGTTCCAACTGCCGTGCTTACTAGTAGCAAGGATGGTCACCATCCTGACGCTCTGCACAAAACCTGCTCTGCCCTTGGTGCATAAATGCACAGAGAAAGAAGAATGAGTAACACCAGAAAAGGGTGTTGGAGCAGTGGTCAGCAGCGAGTGTGCACAGGAGCTCTGGGAGATGTTCACTGTAGTCAAATAGACAAAATTGAAAAAGCAAGATGAGTTTGGTGCCTTGAGGAATGTGAAAGCTGCCAGTGAACTTTATTCTAGTTATCAGAAGTAACTGAAAGTAATAAAGTTCTTTTAGCATATCCAGAACTTGTCAATAAATTTTGTTATGAAGAGGCTGGCTGATCAAGCTGGCACTTCAACTTAGCAAACGAACAAATGCAGAAGTAAATGAGAAATACATAAAATCTCTTGGGGGGTGCAAATGGAATCCTAAATAAACTAGTATGAAATAACTTAAAAAACTCAAGAATTCAAAACTGCCTGAGCCTGGCACAGTGGCTCAAGCTTGTAATTGCAGCACTTAGGGAGGCTGAGACAGGAGAATTGCGAGTTCAAAGCCAGCCTCAGCAACAGCGAGGTGCTAAGCAACTAAGTGAGACCCTGTCTCTACATAAAACACAAAATAGGGCTGAGGATGTGGCTCAGTGGTTGAGTACCCCTGAGTTCAATCCCCAGTACAAAAAAAAAATGCCTGAAGGAAAAAAAGAAAAGACATTCAGGCACCGTTGATCTGTGCCTCCCTTGCTCCCAGGATCTCAACTCCCCTCCACCTCAAGCTCTGAAAACTATCAGCCCTGAACTCCAGTTTTTGTCATTCTGTTCTACAAGATTGCCAAAACTTCAGCTGGTTTCCCTACTTATTAACAATAGCTTTCTACCTAAACTTTCTACCTAGAACTTCATTTTCCCCATCCTACTACCAAGAACTGGCAAATAGTTGGAGGGAAGAAGACGGAATAACATTGGCTCCCTCCTCATAATGTACTTCTCTAAGGATCATGGCTCAGCAGGTCCTGTTTGCTTCAATAATTCTGCCATGCTTTTAATTATTTTTTTAAATATGACTTTTCTAGTTTTTTTAATGGAAACTTTAGTCTACTGTAACCTAATTTATCCTAGTAAGAAACAAATTATGGCTCAATTTTTTTTCTTATCTTATTACATTGGTTAAGATCATCAGTTTGATATTTAAGTAATTTGATTTTTATTTTAATGGAAATATTTACAAGGTTTCTCATTAAGATTAATGTTTTGTGTGAAGTTTTCCATAGTTGTCTATCAAATCAAAATATTCTCTACTATATATGTCTTCTTAAGTACCACTCATAAATAACTATATTTATTTACACCTTGCCTCATTCCAGGAAGGATTTGATGAGGCCCAAGAAAATTTACATAGTACAAGATTTAAAAAAGAGAGTGAGGAGATAGCTCCAGGCCGGCAGTGGTGGTGCACAGGATGTTTGCTCTGTTGTGATGCAGCTCTTTCTCTGCATTTAGAATGGGCCTCCCCTTGGCCTCTAGTCAGGTGCTCTTCTTTGTCCAGTCTGACAAGCTCTGCATTTGAGCTGGGATGTTCAGACCATTGACACCTGATGGGATTACAGATGCAGCTGGACTTAAATTTGCCATGCGTCTATTTATTTTCTATGTGTCCTGTTCTTTGTTCCCTTTACTCTTTTCAGGCCTTCTTATCAATTAATTTAGGCTTTTTATTATTCATGTCCTTGTTGGCTTATGAGCTGTGGCTCTTGGTGGTGCCATGCTGGTGCTTGCTTTAGGGTTCGGTCCACCCCCAGGTGATGGTGCCCCACCGCACCGAGGTGCCAGAATCTTGCAGTCCCATGTGCCTGTTATGCTCTCCCTAAAGAGCCAGTACTCCTTTAAAGCATGCATGTTCCCACTGGGGTTCTACTGCCCCACCCCAAACAGGGCAAGTGTATAATTCATGCAGGAGGAAAACCTGTCCAGCATTCCAGTGGCTTGTGGACCACAAGGGCCACAGAGCACAGGCAGATGCATGGTGGTCTGTGTGATTCAGGTTCTATGTGGGGAAGGTTTGCTTAAGGGGAAAATGTCTAAAAAAGGCTCCTTAGAGAGATAAGAACTGAAAACAGATTGAGGATTAAGAAACACTATTTTAAAGAGATTCAAATGAGAAAAAAACACTTATCTTTACCCACACCGTGTAGGTCTCGTTCCCGACACTCTTCTTCCCTTTGTGGAGATCCAGCACCCATCTGGTATGGTTTTCTCTGCACAGAGGACTGCCTCTTGCGTTTTAGCAGGTCTTCTCATGATGAATTCTGTCAGTTTTTTTTTTTTTGGTCTGACAAGTCTGTATGTCATCTTCATTTCTGAAAGACATGTTCACGAGACGTAGCCCTCTAGGTTGGCAGGATTTTTCTGCAATGCCTCCAAAGCTCTGCTCTGCCTTCTCTGCCTTCCACTGTTCCTGGAAAGGAGCCCGTTGTCACCCTCCCTGGAAACCACGTGCCTCCCACCACCCTCTCTGTTTGCTTTTGTCCTTGCCCTGGTTTTGAACAGTTTGATCATGAGGGGCTTTATGGTAGTATTCTTAATCTTTCTTGTGCTTTGGATTTATTGAAATTCTTGAATTTGTGGCTTTATAACTTTCATCAAATTTTAACATTTTTCAGTCCTTCTTTCATGGTGTGAGTTTTTGAAGACGACTCTTTGGAATATAATTCACACAAAACAATCCACATATTAAACGTACAATTCAACAGTTTGTAGTAGCTTCATGGAGTTGAACAACCATCACAACCAGTTTTCATCCCCCCAAAAAAGAAACCAGGCACTCACTGCAGCCATTCCCCAGCTGTCCTACAAGCCCTAGGCCACCCCTAATCTGTGTCCTGTTTCTACACATTAATTTAGTCTTGGTATTTCGAGGACAGTCGCGTATCTTCCATGGCTGGCTTCTCCCTCCAGTGCAATATTATCAAGGCTCGCCTATGGCAGCGTACATCAGCATTCGATTTATTTTTATGGCCACACAATTGACCTTTAAGCGCCTATGCCACATTTCATTTCCCCAGTCATCACCCGATGGTCACTCAGGTTGTTTTCACTTGGAGCTCCTCTGTAGAAGCCTCAGTGACAGGGTGTACAAGCTCCTCACGTGTGTGTGTGTGTGTGTGTGTGTGTGTGTGTGTGTGTCTCCAGTTCTCTCCACCACATGCCCAGGAGCACAGGTGCTGGGCCACAGCGTCGCTCCATGTCTGGTTTCCACAGCAGCTGCGCCAGGTTCCTTCTCAGCAGACGTCGGGGGACTCCCGCCACTGCACATCCTCGACCACGTGTCCCTCTTTCTGCGTTTGTTCTCCTGGTGTCGTAGCAAAGTGACTATCCCAGGTCACAGAGATCTGTGCCTGTTTCATTCTGACAGTTTTCTAGCTCTCATTTCCACATTTAGGTATTTGACCCAGTTTGGCTGAATTTTTATGTACAGTGTGAGGTAGGGATTCAACTTGATTCTTTCTCATGAGGATATACAGTTGTCCCAGCAACACCAGTTGAAGAAACTGTTCCTTCTCTTAACTGAACAGCATTGGCCTCTCTGTAGAAAGTCAACTGACCGCAAGTGTGATGGTTGGTTTCTGGCTCTTCATTTTATTCCACTGATGTATACATTCATGTTCCTGATAGGACCCCCTCTGAGAAAGCATTAGTTAATTGTAAGATACAGAAGTTATCTTCACAGCTCTCATAAAGTGAAAACTGTAGGAGATACAAATAGAAAAATGACAGAAAAATAATAAAAATAGGAGAATTTTAAACACGTGCATCAGCACAAGACCAATTGAGTAGATAAAAATTAATAAATACAGGGCTGGGGTTGTGGCGCAGTGGTAGCGTGCTTGCCTAGCATGCGTGAGGCACTGGGTTCGATCCTCAGCACCACATAAAAACAAAGATATTCTGTCCATCTACAACTAAAAAAAATAAATAAATGTTTAAAAAAATTAATAAATACAGAGAAAACATAAACAAAACAATCAATAAGAGAGATTCCATAGGTATATATCACACTCGACCCAGTAATAGAGAACACACTTCCATCTCAAGCACTCCTAGAATCTTCAACAAAACTGAACACAGGTCACAAACAAAAACACTTAAATTTTAGGGTCACAGTATAATATTAAAAAATTGTAAATTAAAAAATAACCATGATGCAAGCTGTATAGATCTGAATCTATGAGAAACACTTAAGTGGTGATCAGAGAGAAGTCTTGCATTAAGTATCTAATAGTAAATATTTTATAAGAGGAATTACGCCGAGTGCGGTGGTGCAAGCCTATAATCCCAGCACTTAGGGAGGCTGAGACAGGAGAATCGCTAGTTCAAAGCCAGCCTCAGCAACAGTGAGGTGCTAAGCAACTCAGTGAGACCCTGTCTCTATATAAAACACAAAACAGAGCTGGGGATGTGACTCAGTGGTCGAGTGCCCCTGAATTCAATCTCCACTACCAAACCATATATATATATATATATATATATTTTATAAGAGGAATTAAATATCCGAGTTAAAAAAAGCTAGAAAAAGATCACAAAGGAAAACCCAAGAAATCAGAAGAACCTGAAACTTTAAGTAGAATTAATGGTTTAGAAAATGGAAAAACATGAGAAAGGAAAATCATGAGTTCAAAGCCAGCCTCAGCAATGGCGAGGTGCTAAGCAACTCAGTGAGACCCTGTCTCTACATAAAACACAAAATAGGGCTGGGGATGTGGCTCAGTGGTCAAGTACCCCTGAGTTCAATCCCTGGTTACAAAAAAAAAAAAAGAAAGAAAATGGAAAAACAACAGAATGAACAAATAAAAAGCTAGTTCTTTTGAAACTCAACAAAGTAGACAATAATTAAAAATTAATAAATAAAATCTTCACAGTTCCACAGTTTTCCTTCCAGATACCCCACCAGTTTCTCACTGAAGATTCCAAAAAGACCTATGTCTCATTAGCACAGATGAACTAATGTGTCTGGGAGTTGCTACAAACAATGTAGTTGGTGGGAAAACAGGTGAAAACAGATTTTACCGCGTTCTGACCACTGTTGGAAGTAAGTACATTTGTTTGCACAGGCTGCCATAGCAAAATACTATAGGCTGCGTGGCTTAACCAACAGAAATGCATTCTCACAGTTATGGAGTCAAGCTCTGGCTCAGTGTGTTAGCAGTGTAGTTTCTTCTAAGACTCCCCACCCTTGGCTCACAAACGGCCACCATCCCCTGTGTCCTCACATGGTCTTTCTTCTGTATCTGTGTCCTAATCTCTCTTTTTTTTTAATGTTTATTTTTTAGTTGTAGGTGACAGAATATCTTTATTTTGCTTTTATGTGGTGCTGAGGATCAAACCCAGTGCCTTATGCGCGCTAGGCGAGCACGCTACCACTGCGCCATAATCCCAGCCCCTGTCCTAATCTCTTTTTATAATGACACTCATATCAGATTAGGGCCCATTCATCTGACCTCGTTTTACTTTAATTATCTCTTTAAAGACAATCTCCAAATACAGCCACCATCTGAGGTACTAGGAGTTAGGACTCAACGGTGAATGGCAGGGGACACCACTGGACCCATCACCCTGGGCAGTAAGGATATTGGGTTCATTATTCTCTTCACTCTACTTTTGTGTAAGTTTGAGATTTTCTCTATAGAAAGGTTTAACATTTTTTAAATTAGAAAATCAATGGAAGATAAAAATAAGCCTTAGCTAGGGTAAACTACTAGAATAACTCCAGATAGAAACTTAAACACTTACCTTTTATTTTCAGATAATTATATGATAATACATCGACTAGCAGACCATCTTTTACCTGACTGAGGCACTTCCACATCCAGTGGCTAAGAAACCAAAGACCACATCCAATGCAACATGCAGTCACCTTCCCCAATGTTGGGCGTAGATAGAACTTGACTCTTGCTGACATACAATACTGCTGCTTAGGTTTAATCCTTCCCAGTACGGCAGGCCTACTTGGCTACAACAGTGATAAAGGTGACTTTAATAGCCCATATCATGGCACAGGCTGAAGTGTTTGAAGGACACATGGTCTTCATGCTAGAGTCAGCCACCCTCATAGGTACCAAAGTTATAGCTGCTGGCTTTCAGCTTTTTCAGTTCCCCTTCCTTTTTAAGATACTTCCAAGAGAATGAAGTCAGGATAGGCCCACCACATCATGGACTCAGAATACGCAGTTCATGAAGACAAAATAGGATCAAAGTCTCAGTCAGCTCAATGGGAGAAAAGTGGTTAATCTGCACAGTCAGAATTTAGAGGGCGGACTTCCGTTTTTGGAAATATGGCAGATTGAGAACCTTCCTAACAAAAGACACATGGAAATGATGGAGAAAAGTATAATAAATGTCCTTATAAGTATATAACCAAGGGGAAGCCTGTAGGGGCAAATCTAGGAATGAAGCTGAAGAGCAGAGTTTCAGGCTGCCCTGCAGAGGTTTGCTGGATTTGATGATCAAGGGGCCATCGTTTCCATAATCATGTCATGAGGAAGATGAGGCGGCAGGAGTTTTTCTCTGGCGTCAGGCCTTCACAGGCTTACAATCTCAGCAAAGGGTGACTAAGAATAATAGCTCCCACTGGTAGACAGGTGACAAGAGAGCTTTCTGGTCTCGCCCTGAGCTCCAGTTGTGGTGAATCAACACGACTCTGAGAATTCTAACCATGTACCTTTCCTTCCCTGTATCTGCAGTTCAAATTTTTACTACCTTGTGGTTCTCGAATCTCTACACTGGAAGATTCACGTAAAAAGTCATTGCATGGTGGCACACACCTGTAATCCCAGCACTTCAGGAGGCTGAGACAGGAGAATCGCGAGTTCAAAGCCAGCCTCAGCCACGATGAGGTGCTAAGCAACTCAGTGAGACCCTGTCTCTACATAAAACACAAAATAGGGCTGGGGATGTGGCTCAGTGGTCAAGTGCCCTGAGTTCAATCCTCCATACCAAAATAAACAAACAAAAAGTCATTGCAAGCTGACAATACCTGTGGTATGCCTGAAAGAAATGTCTAGAGGGACACACCTTGAACACACACCTATAAGATTCCAACAGATAAAATGCCACCAGTGCCAGCTCACAAGATACAATCACAGGATACACAAGAAAATTCAAGAATTGAACCCAGGGGCTGGGGTTGTGGCTCAGTGGTACAGCGCTTGCCTGGCACGTGTGAGGCCCTGGGTTCAATTCTCAGGACCATGTAAAAATAAATAAATAAAATAAAGGTCCATCAACAACTAAGAAAAAAAAAAAAAAAGGAATCGATTTCACTAGGATAAGACCAAACCATCCGAAACCTGGAGATTTGTAATGACCTGCCGAAACATGACAAGGCACGTTAGCGGTGGAGCCAGACGCGAGCTCGGGTCTCGTGAGGTGCTTGCAAGCTACTTTTTCCCTTTCAGCAGCCTGTCTTTCTTCAGGGAGGTACTTCCTGCTGATAATCTAAGGGAAAATCAAATCTAATTTTCTTGGAAATCCACATCCCAACATTGGAAAATGAACATATTTACCCCCAAATAAGCAAGTGTATTCTGCTACCATGGTTCTTCAAGGCCCCAGCACCCTCATCTGCAGTCTCAAGATCCTCTGCCCCTGAGAGAGTATGCCTAAAAGGGTGCCACCCAGCCTTCTGGTACCCTCCTGGAAGGTAGCTGGAGTCAATAAACCAAAAATCACAAATGCAATGCTGGTCTAAGAAGTTCATTGTGAGGAAATTCTCAGACACAGGAAGGAACCAGGGTCTGGAGTCCAGCTACCCTCACGCTGTAACAACCTACAGTGGGGAACACGGGAAATGCCCCGTGTCTGATGTGAAGACATGGTTACACCCAGTACGGACTTTGAACAGACTGTCATACTGCACAGGCATTTTAAAAACATGTTTGAAGGCTTTTCTATAAAACAGAGTGAAAATGAGTTAAAAGATACACAACATCAATGAGATGCCACTTCACATCCGTTAGGATGGCTGTCACCCCAAAAGCAGAAAACAGGAAACGCCTGTGAGGACGAAGGGAAAGCGAACCCTCAGCACTGCTGGGGAAGGGGGCTATGAAATGATGCAGCTATGGTGGAGAGGGGTGTGCCAATCCCTCCAGCACTTGGACAGAGCGCCACGTGGTCCAGCAATGCTTCCAGGTGGGGACCCCAAAGCCAGGAGAGTGTGGACCCCAGCAAGTGTCTGCACTCCCCCTCCACAGCAGCATGGAGAGGCGGCAGGGAGCTGCTGTTTAGTGGGTAGAGTAAGCTTTGCAGGTGGGTATTAGAGTTGGTGGTGGCAGCTGCAAAATGATGTGAATACTCTCAATGTCTCAGAACTCTACACTTAAAAAATGGTTGAAACGGTAAGTTTTATTATGTGTATTTTACCACAATAGAATATAGGTACGCGGTTATGGACATATATACTGCAACGTATCAGGCATCTTTCGTATGGCATGTGGGGAAGTAGGTTTATATCAAACCGATGGGTCTGCATTTATTCACTTCCTATTGCTGCTAA
This sequence comes from Geosciurus inauris, assembly GCA_004024805.1. Taxonomy (NCBI): domain Eukaryota; kingdom Metazoa; phylum Chordata; class Mammalia; order Rodentia; family Sciuridae; genus Geosciurus; species Geosciurus inauris. The sequence continues at coordinate 73,138 of PVHX01002504.1, forward strand.
GTAACAAACTGCCACAAACATGGTTGCTTAGAACAACACGTATTTATGCTCTTACAGTTCTGGAAAAATGAGCCATAAATCAAGGCGTCAGCAGGGCTGCACCCTCTTTGGTGCTCTGGGGAGAATCTGTCCCCATGCTTTTAGAAACTTCCAGAAGTTTCTGGTACTCCTTGACTGACAGCACAGCATCTTGCTCCAGGCACGGCAACAAGGCCTCCTCCTCCTGCCTCCACTCTCCCTCTGCCTCCCTCTGCAGAACACACCTGTGACAGCGTTAGGCTCCACTTGAGGCCCCACAGGAAGCTCCCCGTTCAAGATTTTTTATTTAACCACACGTTTTACCATGTAAGGTAATATTCACTGGTTCTGTAGATCAGAATATGGATAGCTTTGAGAGTCATTATTTAACCTGCCCATGCATGGGTGGGACAAAAGAAGGAATGAAGAACAGTGGAATGAAATAATAAAACATTAACAGCAGCTGCATGGATTACAGAAACTAGGAGTTGTTTCCCTCCAAAAGCTTTTATATAGTCTACAACTTTTTTTGCAGTGAGAAAATTTTACAATGGATGCTGATCCATAATGGGGGAGGGGACATGGGAAGAATGAAGGAATTTTGGTCAAAGGGGAGGAAGAGGGAAGGGGGAATGGGGGCAGGAAAGATGGTGGAATAAGATGCACATCATAGCCCTAGCTTCATGTATGACTGCATATATGATGTGATTCTACATCACGTACAACCAGAGAAATGAAAAGCTGTGCTCCATCTGTGTACAATGAATCAATATGCATTCTGCTATCATGTAGACCTAAGTAGAATAAATAAATAAATCTAAAAAAAAACATTAAGAGCAGCTGTGTGGATTATAGAACTATGAGTTGTTTCTTTCCAAATGCTTTTTATATAGTCCACAAATTTTTTTGCAATGAGAAAATTTTATAATGGAAAAAGCAACATATTTGAATGGAGATTGTTGATATATGTATAGTTTAATGTAGTTGATGTGCATTTCCAGTTGTGTGATGGGCCCCCCTAAGCCACAAGCAGTTATGGTATAATTCCCCTAAGGACCAGAATAATCCACTGGGAAGATGTGAGTTCTACAGCAGGCATGTTGCTTATAGTTATACAACCAAAATACACAGCCCACTTAAAACTGCTCAGGAATGAGCCCAGTCAAATCAAAATCTCTATACAGAAAGTTAATATTACAAAAATGCAATACCACAGTCACAACAGGGTATTACAAAACACAACACCATGGTCATGACAGGGTAGTGAGCAAAACCCAACAAGCATCTTCTCTTAATTGGCAGCACAGCCTTGATCACACGGTTGGCCCACCTGCAGAATTCACAGCTCCCTCTAGAAAATCTCCAGCCTCTTCAAAGTTGGTCTCCTGTCCCTAAGCTTTCCTTGTGACATGGGTATTCATAATCAGGTGCATTCACTGACCTAGAGATCCCTCTCCCAACCTTCAGGTCAGGCTGTTAGTTCTCAAACTTCTAAGCATCTTCTCTCCCGAAAGTATTCAGCATTTCTGAAATGTACAGAGAAGGTGGAAAAGATTGTTTCAGCCCTTTTAAATATTCCACAATCTAATCTGGGAGCTAATACATACACCTCTGCTGTAACGAGAGCCACAAAACAATCAGTGCCCTCGAAAACTCAACATGGGGACCAAGGAAGGGCCAAGACAACAAACAGAAGGGCAATGAGGAAGCTCATTGTGGGAGAAGACAGGTGGCGCCTTGGCCCTCTGCGGCCACTCTAACATGAATGCCCACACTGGGGAAACTGTAAACAAAAGAACTTCGGCTCATGGTTCTAGGGACCAAGAAGCCCGAAATCAAGGGCCACATCTGGGGAGGGCCTTTTTGTTGCCTCAAAATGTGGCAGGGCAAGCAAACAGGGAGGCAGTCAGGCCCCACTCGTCCTTGTAACCAGGAACCTGCTGCCACACCACCAGATCCACTCACCTGGGACCAGCATGATCCATGGACGAGAGCAGGGGCTCTTATGGGCCCCACTTCCAAATACTGTCACAGTGGCAATTATATTCATCATGGAATTTTCGGGAGACCTTTGAACCACAGCCAGTGGTTAAAGACCTTTCTCTTTGGGGGCATCTGAGGGCATAGCATCGTGGTTTAATGCATCACCAAGGTCCTTCTGCAGATTTTGTGCATCAAAAATATCCCTTCATGACTAAGGGAAAAGGTTGTTTTCAAGTGAGTTGGGAGAATTTCTTTTTTACTAATATTTATTAATGTGAAATTGCTGACTTAGAAGTTGCACTAATGCTCAGAGAGCAAATTTTTAGAAAAGAATGGAGGACAGAGAAGAGAATCATGACTTGAAACAGTGCAGGAAGGCAAGCTGCATCTACACATCTCTAGAGGACAGTGTGTTCACTCATTCGTTTCTCTTCAGAAGGCAATCGTTTGTCAGTAAATAGTCTTGGGAAGTGCAGCCTGTTCATCTGCAGGGGGAGAGTCCAGGCACTTCCATTCCCAAAGGTGAGGATGAGCTAAGGGAGGATGCACAGCTGCTCTTGGATTTGTGCTCATGGACCGACATTGCACCATATTATGCTAACGGCTAATCCAAGACCCATCATTCTGAGATACAGAATGGTGCATGCGTGCATGTGCAAAGACAAAGACACACACACACACACACACACACAGACTCGATCCTGCACAATAGAGAGATTCATATTCAAGCCGGGTGTGGTGGCGCAAGCCTGTAATCCCAGCACTTTGGGAGGCTGAGATAGGAGAATCGTGAGTTCAAAGCCAGCCTCAGCAACGGCGAGGCGCTAAGCAACTCAGCGAGACCCTATCTCTACATAAAACACAAAATAGGGCTGAGGATGTGGCTCAGTGCCCCTGAGTTCAATCCCTGGTGCAAAAAAAAAACAAACAGATTCAAATTCAAAAAGAACTCTGCCAGGACAGGGTACCAGTGTTTTGAACAGCAGTACACCAGCATGCCAGCTCCAAGGCAGGTTAAGCAAGAAAAAAAATGAAGCCAGGCTTGCTTGATAAAGTCTAAACCTAGAGGTTCCAAGGGGACAAACGAAAGAAAGGGACAAGTTTCCCAGTTACCAGCAGCCTCACTCAGAGGCAGCAATAAAATCCTGGGAAAGAGGCCTGGAATATAAATTTCAGTACAGTAAGTACAACGTGCCTCAAACTGACACTTGGAGGTGTTTGTCAGTGAGATTCCCATCACAAGATACCCGAAAGTATCAATTTGCAGAAGGAAGGATTCATTTTGGCTCATGGTTCAGAGGTTCCAGTTCGTGTCACTTGGCCCTGCCGTGTGGAGCCTGTGGTGAGGCAGAACATTATGGCAGCGAGTGCATGGCGGGTACCCCTCCAGGCTGCCAGGAAGCTGGGTGGGGGAGATGCACCCCTCGAGGACACCCCCAGTGACCTGCTTCCTCCAACAGGCCCACTTCCTGAAGTCGCCACCACCTCCTGTGCCACCAGCTGGAGACTAAGATTTCAAAGCAGGAGCCTTTGGGGGACATTCCATACCCAAACTACAACAGAAGGCCGAGGGAGGCCCTCTGCTTTGAAGCCCACAATAGAGGATGAGTTTAGGACCCTAGCAACACAGGGACAGGAGAGTCCAGTCACTACAAACCACAGAGAATGATACTCTCCAGGAGGGTAGGGAATCGTACTCTCTGGCTGTCTTTGTGGACCCAGTCCTAGCACAGGCTCTGGCCTGCTAAGTATTCAATGAACACATAAATGACTAGATATGAATGTACACATTCCATATAATAGCAAATATTCCAGCTCCTGGGGATCTCAGCCAATCCAAAGGTAGAGGGAATCTGCCCAGCTGGCATGTCCTGTCTGGTGTCATGACCATGGTTCATGTTCACTGGAAGATCAGTCTAAAAGGTACATGTGGATGGTCTTTCCTATTGCTGGATGTTGAGAGCCATGCTGGGCTGTATGTGGACCAGTCGGCATGGAAGCCCATTGGACAGGACTGGTATTTGGGAACTTCCAGTGGCAATCCCGCTGGTAAGATCGCCCAGATACATGTGAGTCCTGTTCAGCTCTGCCAGGTCCCACACAGCACCAGGTGGGGTGACCTGCTGTAGCCACACAGCCTCCCTGAGATGGGTGCAGCCTGCCAAGAGGCCAATCAACCTTTTGACTACAAAACATTACGAAGCAAGACTCTGCCCCTGAAACCTCATCCCTGCCTTTGATGTACCCTTTAAATAAACCACTGGAGCCACTTTTTAATTGTTCTGTTGCAGCTCCTACCAGAACTGGAAGAATCTATCAGGCATTCTGCTTTAAAACCTATTCTTTGACACTGTCTCTTATTTCTTCACTATTTCAGACTATCTTCTCAGGTGGCTTATCCTCTCCTAGGCAGGAGTCACCCCAGTGAGGTGCTAGCCACCTCACAATAGCCCTGATAACAAGATATCCATCAAACCTATAAAACAGATTTTCTGATTCTTAACTGAAGAAGTAGAAATATGTTCACAATATCACAACTGGCACCCCCACACCGCACCCCCTGGAATAAGCCCATGCATCCTTCTGCCTGCAGAAGGCACACTTTATCCCTCTAATGTGGGCAGGGAAAAAAGCTTGGGTGAAGTCCTTTCCACCCTTTCCCCGTGTTTAGGGTTGCCATGACTCTACTCTTTCCTCCTCTCATCTCCCCTCCACACATGACCATAAGCGCATGCTCTTCACATTACCAAACTCTTTATAAAATCTATTCTTGTTCTCACCATCCAAAAATTTGTTTCCCCATCCTCCAACACAACATACTTTGAGTAAAAATTTAAAGGTGACATCCAAATCCAAACCTCCCTTCACTTGATAAAACCCAGTAATTACTCTCTCTTAAATCAGATAGGATGGCTAATCTGATACAAACCATCCAAAATTAGCACTTTCCTTCCCCCTCAATGCCAATGGCATTGAAATGACTCAACCCTGCCATGCACCAGTCAGTCGCTCCAGCTGCCAGAGTCTATGCTGACATCCTCCTCACGACACAATCCCTTGCCTGGAACCCCTCTCCTCCGGGATCTTTTCACTCACTCTGACACGCCACCTTCTGCCCTTGGGCATCCCTCTCCCTGGGTTAGACAAGGTCAGGCTGGGCTCCTCTGCCGCATGGTGGTAAGCAGCAGAAGATACTCTGCAGCCTGGCGTAACGGGGAAGAATTTTAATCTATACACCACTTCAAGGAGAGGGAACATTTGTCAAACTTAGGTGGCCAAACTTCAAACAGTACTTCACATGGTAAAATTTACTTAAGTTGCACTGAATTTTAACGAGTCTTTGATGATTCAGAAGGTACTGTAAGAATATTGCAATACTTCTCAGTCATCGTGATGAATACTTACTGTCAATGATCTTCAGGTTTAGATGAACCGAGTTGTTGCCATGCACTGGCCAGTTTAGATCCCTGAATTGCCTGGAAAAGCTTCACTGGTTGGCTTCCTGATCAGCCCTCTAACACGATTTCACCCACTGAACACACATTTGTGCTCCTACTCTGTGCCTGCCAGGATTGCTAAATTCTGGTTCTGGCACTAACTACTGCATGTGACACGCCTTAAGTACTTCAGCAAGTGGAAAGGTATTGTGCCTCCATTTCTTAGCTTTTGGGTAAAATTTTGTTTTCCCCAATTGATGGTCAATTTTAACCAATGGAGAAGTTCCATAGGGTCTTCCTCTTGGTCAATCATATGCAGGGTTTTTGGACATTTTTCTAATTACAAGAGGTCATTTCTGATAAGCCAAGATAGATTAAATAACATAGATACATGTTCCTCCTACCATTGTATAACTCAACAATTTGAGTGAGTGGTGAGTGAAAGATCCACTGGGTTTTTTTTTTTTTTTTTTGGTACTGGAGATTGAACTCAGGGGCACTCGACCACTGAGCCACATCCCCAGCCCTATTTTGTGTTTTATGTAGAGACAGGGGCTCACTGAGTTGCTTAGCGCCTCACTGTTGCTGAGGCTGGCTTTGAACTCGCAATTCTCCTATCTCAGCCTCCCAAAGTGCTGGGATTACAGGCTTGCTCCATCTCGCCTGGCTCACTGTGTTTTTTGACTCCTAAATTTATTCAAGATTTAATTCATCTAAAAGCCTAGTGGATAGAGATCTGTAGACCCCAAACTAGTCCCAGCTCTGGTGGTGACTGAGCCATCACTAAAATTTGCTGCACATATTTCAGCTTTTCCAGTTTTTAAATGGATGTTAGGACCCGCCCAGAGCAGTTGAAGGTGCACTCATGACGACGGGAGAAAATGCTTTATGCAAGATCAGCACTGAAATGTGTCTTGGAGCAAATTGCTAGCTTTTCTCAACACTGCATTATTTTTAAAATAACCAAGCATTTTGACACTTAGATGCTCTTCTCTGGAATTCTTCAAATTTTTTCAACACAATTTTCAAAAAATTATGTCAGGCTAAAATATTTTTAACTAATGATGTTTAGCATTCCTTTCACTGAAAATCCAAAACAATTTTATATGATTAAAGATAGTTGAGGACTACAATTCTTTCAAATAATGGGAAATGCAATGTTGCTTTTCTTCATTGAGTTGCTCTCTGGGTGAGAACAAATGGAACTGCAGAAATTCCAAGTTCCTTGCTCAGCTGCTGCAAATTTCATATCTGGCAGGTCACTCCCTGGATTTCCATCATGGAAGACAGACTGACAAGCATCATTTGCATGTTTGTTTTTTGTTTATTTCATTTCACCAAACATATAATCTCAAGGCTCTCCAAAATTATTTAACCCAAGATCCTTTCTTCAGCAAGAATGGGTTTGCTTGTTTTTTGAGTGGCAACAGCCTAGACTGTCGCCCTTACCCAAGGTTTGGCTTTCTATAGCTTCAGTTACTGTGGCCAACAGTGGTCCACAAATATTAAACAGAAAATTCCAGAAACAAACAATTCATCAGTTTTGTGTTGTATGTCATTTTAAGTGGCATGATGAAAGCTCACACTGTGCCCACCCTGTCCCATGAATGATCCCTCCGTCCATCGTATCCATGCTGCATATGCTACCACTTGTTGGCCGCTTAGTAGCTGTCCTGGTCATCAGGCTGCCACTGCATTACAGCGCCTGTGCTCAACTAACCCTTATTTTACTTAGTAGTGGCCCAAAAGAGCAGAGTAGTGATGCTGGCAATTCAGGTTAGTCAAAGAGAAGCTGTATAGTTCTTCCTTTAGGTGAAAAGCTTAAAGCTCGGAACTTAAGGGGGACAATAAACCAGTACGTTGAATCTGCTAACATCCATGATAAGAAAGAACCTTCCGTGAAACTGTGACAGAAGAAAGGGTATTTGTCCTAGTTCTGCTACTGCACCTCAGACGGCAAAAGTTAAGATCTGGTATTATCAAAGGTGTGGGTGGATCTCCTAAAAATCAAAGGGAGATCAGCAGAGGAAAAGGACCAAGCCGGGGGGAGGGAGAAGCGGGGAAGCGATGGGAGTGATATTGGCCAAATTACATGTATCACCCCGGTATTACAACTATAACGCACTCCAAAATAAAAAATCCAGTCCTATCTGTGGTGTCAGGTATCCATGGAGTCCGGGGCTGTGTCCCCAAGGATAAGGGAGCTACTGTAGTGACACTTAAGAGTTAGGTGCGGAAAATCTTTAAAATGACATCTGAAGACTGGCAAACGTAAACAGACTCTGTCAATCTTCTTTGTGCTCCTGAACCTGCACTATTTGAAGACATTATAAACAAAAAGATGGATAAGGTTCCAAACCTGCCTGTGTTCAGTCCAGTCACATCAAATCTTTCCATAATTCATCTCTCCTCCTATTCACCAAAACCTGATTTCTGGGAGCTACTGGCAGATGCACAAATGCACCCCTTTCGGATCCAACTACTGTCCACTCTGGCTAATATATTCTTCCTTTCTTCAAAAAACATATCTGACATACAAACATACCAGACTTAGGTATCTTGTTTCACTCTGCCTTTATTTTTTACAATATACCGAATGCATGTATTCAATATAGCATATTTCAGATATACAGAACTGAAAGTCATAAAGCTAAACTGTACTTAGCACACACCCAGGCCCTCCCACCCAAAGACTAGAATGTTATTCATCTGATCTTAACCTAACTACTTATGTTTCTGTCTGTCCCCATTTATTGGTCCTCCTGAGCTAAGTTTTGGTTTATCACTGTTACCTTTTTTAACAGTACAGTTTAATATGCATGCTCAGACAATATACTCTTTGGTTCTGCTTATTTTTCAGCACAATGGTAATAGTACCACACTACAAGTAGTGTCATGGAAATTGTTTTTCCCATTAACATTTTGAGATTCATTCTGATTACAAGGTATACCTATAGGTCATTCACTTTCATTACAGAATAATATCACTTAGAGTAAATATGCCTAATTTATGAATCCATCGTCCATAGACAGATGTTTCACCTTTTCCAGTTATAAACCATTACAAATGTTACTATGACCATTCTTGCACATTCCTGCACACACCAAAGGGCAAGACATTGTTGAACATGACAAAGTCGAAAGCTAGATCACAAGATCTGCAAACATTTGCATCAGCAAGGTCTAACTGTTTTCTACAGAAATAGTGGCTTGCACAATGTGAGAGTTCCACAGATCTTCTCTAACCCCTCGTATGATCAGGCCCAATTTTTGCGAATCTTATGGATATATAACGGAATTAAGACTGTAGTCTTAATTCATACTTCCCTAATCAATAATGCTAGGGACATCTTCTTACTTGTTTATAAGCCCCATGCAAAATGCCTTTTTAAGTTCCTTCTATTCTGTCAAAATACAAACTATGTAACTAATCTTTTGTCAGTTATTTGAATTACAAATACGTCAAGTTCTGGCCTGCTTCTTCACTTAAATTATTTTGTTTAACATAAGTCCTCAGTTCGGTTCAACTGATTTGATCTTTTAGGATTAGTGCTTTGTGTCAAGAGATTCGTGCTTGCCTTATGGGTTTTTTCATGCAAAGTTTACAACTGCTGTTGTACTTTGCACATGTGGAATTGGCTGGAGAGCAAGAGGGGAAGCAGCACTAACTCTACTCATTCCTCAGATGGACAGCCACATTCTAGCACTGTCCCTCTTGAGCGGTCCCTTCTACCCTCACTTGCTGGCCACACCACTCCTGCTGGGCCACCAAGGCCAACACAACACATCCATGGCCTGGTTTCCAGGCTGTCTCGTTCCGCTGCTCAGAAAGTCACCTCTGTGCCACATGACACTCTCTAATGAAACTTGATATACTGTAGGACAAATCCCCTGACCCTCTTCATCTTTAGAAGCATCTGGCCACTCTTAGTCCTCTGCTATTCTACGTAAGTTTAAACATTTGCTTATGTTTAATACAACCTTTGTTGGAAACAGAATTGAATCTACAGCTCGATCTGGGAAGCTCTAGTATCTCTACAGCTTCTGACAGCCCCATTCATGAACAGCTCAGTTCATCACTTGTTGTGTTGCTTCTTTATCCTTTAAATTCCTTTTTTTTTTTTTTGGTACCAGGGATTGAACCCAGGGATACTTAACCACTAAGCCACATCATTCCTAGTCCTTTTTATTGAGACAGAGTTTCACTAAGTTGTTTCGGGTCTCACTAAGTTGCTGAGGCTGGCTTTGAACTTGTGATCCTCCTGCCTCAGCCTCCTGAGCTGCTGGGATTCCAAGTGTGCACCAGTTCTTTATTCTTCAAATGCTAAATCAGGACTCAATCACTGTCTTCCTGAATACATACACCACCATCCCAAGTAGGGTAAGTGCATCTTTAAGTGCAAAGCTTTGAGAAAAGACTATGGGTAAGCCTGAGGCTTCTGGCTTAGGCAGAAGCATCTCCCCCGTCAGTGAATGTGCTGAGGTTAAGATGAGAGGCATCAAAGACAGGGTTGGGACTCAGGGGTGAGATGCAAGCATGTCCTCTGGAAGGAGCTGAGCATCACTGCTCAGGCACTCTATCTCACAACCAGCTGAGAGAAGATACGGTAAGTATTTAACAACCAGGATGCTCTTAGTAACTATTCAGATAAAATACATTGAGATATTTGAAGGAGGTTTCTTTTTCGCACAGAAAAAAAGCCTAAATAATATATCTGCTATGGAACAGAAAGTAAATCCTCCAACTAAGTGGCCCAGGACAACAAGTGCCATTCTCAACCTGGCACGAGTTAAATGTACCTAAAGAAAGCATACAATTATCTTCACTTCAGGGGCAAGCAATGCTGGAAATGTGTGCTACTCTGCAGTAAACAGGTACTTGCTATGGCTATGTAGGATTATTTCACGAGTCTTTTTTTTCCCCTTTCACCTCCAACAAACCTCAATGTACCACTGCTTTAGGGGCATGGCCAGCTGATACCCAGTGAGATGAGGGAGGGTGCCTGCCTCATGTGAGTGAGTCCCAGTGAAGCACATAGTACAGGAGGCAGCTTCTCTTTCCCCGTCAAATGAGGTCTGCGTCCCTGAAGGGGACCTAGCAGGTTCAGTCCAGTCATTACCACGCATATTTCCCCAACTCTTCAGCCCGCTCTTCGCCTCCTGTTCTCTTTTCAGGAGCACCTGCTACATGCTGAGACTGGGAGCTACCTACACAACTACACAGAAGCTACCAATTACGAAGCACTTGTTGTGTGCCAGAGGCCATGTTAACTGTCCACATGCATCACCTCCCTTAGCCTGCACCTCATGTCAATGAGACAGAAACACTCCTTGCTCTCACTTTACAGATAAGAAAGCAGTGTTGGAAAGCCTAAGTCATTTACTTATATCACACAGCAATTAAGTAGCCAAGCTGAAATTTGAGTTCATGTATATCTGACTTCAAAGTCCATGCTCTTACCATCTCCCCTGAAGTGATCCAGAACAACCCAAGATGCTACTTCTAAACTGTATGAGTTTGGAATTGGGTCAGCACAGAAAAAGGAGAACCGAGTGACATCATACTGTCAGCCAGTCCAGCTCCGCAAAGGCCTGAGCTAAGAAGCTACCCAATTCTGAGCTAAGAAGCTACCCAAAGCTCTGCGGCTGAGCTAAGAACCTACCCAATTCTGAAGACAACTAAAAGGCATGAACCACCCTCACCGCCACTCCCTCTCCACTTCCTTTTATCCTCCCTCAGGGAAGGGATGAGGAAACTGTGGGAGCACAAAAAGCTTGGCCAGTGTGACTGCACTCAACCGCACCAGGGCAAACAGCTCGGTATTTCGACAGGCGAGAGGTGAGATGCCTTTGCCAAAAGGAGTTCTGCAGCCATTTAGCTGAGCCTGAGAAAATGAGGTCTTTCCAAGAGAGCAGAGATACTCCCTTTCCTGTCATGGGACCATCTAGATTAAAACGCTCCATTTCTCACAGTGGAATTTTGCCACAGGGTCACATTTCTCTATTTCTCTATTCCAACCAAGTTTCAGGCTTCTTTTCTAGAAGGAATAAGTCTCCCCCTAGATCCAAGGTAAAATGGGAAAAAAGCAGGCGACTTGCTTTGAAATGCAAAGACCTGTCTCCATCTTGTCCAGTCCCTAAGGGACCAGGGACACCGTGAGAGCCGTGGAACCTCACTGCTATGTGGAACCTCACTGCTACTCATTCAAGGTCACTCAAAAACACTGTTGTCTTCCAGAAGTCCCCAGAAGCCCTGTTCCTCCACAGCATCTCCAGGATGGTTTCCAAAGCTGGAAGTAGGGCTGTGTTGACTAGATGCATACAGGCCTTTGTTGTTATTTTTAAGGCACTTTGGAGTATATCTCCTTGAGGTCAGCAAGCACAGAGAAGGTTAAAAGGAGGAGTGCAGGCGGGAAGAACGTTAGTCTGTATCATATCCCAAGATGGGTCCAAGCCATTTCTCCACGTCAGCCACAGACATGTTCTTCCTCAGAGCATAATCTTCAACCTGCAAAAGACAGAAGCACCCTATTAAATCCAAGGGCTAAGACTTTCCGCAGTTTCCTCAGGTTTTGCCAAGACACACTAAGTACCTTCCACTTCTTGTCTCAATAGCAATCTACTGAGTTAAATGCAGATAGATATTTATCTGTCGACCTAGCTGCCTTGTTTTCTGGGCAGAAAACAGCACGTAGTAAGTACCTGCTGCATGGAAGAAGGCTGTGCAGGCTGTGGTGCAGGGGGTGGTAGTGAGGTAATAGACTAAGACCAAATTCAGACATTAACTGGGGAAAACATCTCCATTCCCTCTCCTTCCTTTATTCTCATTCACATGTAAAATAAAATAGGTTCTAATGTTCCATTTAAAACAAAACAGGCATCCAAGGAAACCACACACTCACCTGATCCTTGGATATTTTCCCCACAGCGAAATATCGGGACTGCAGATTGGAGAAGTAGAGGCCCGACACTGCAGAGGCGGGTGCCATTGCCAAGGACTCTGTCAACCTAATGCCTAGAGGGGACAGTGCAAGAAGACCCTCGTTCACGTGCTGCCCAGTGAGGGGCCCGAAGGCTGGCACTCAGCAAACTGGCTGAACATGTGCATGCAAGTAAACTTATGCCTTCTAGGCAGACACGTGGCCCAGCAAGAAAGCTGTAACCAGATGAGTCTAGCAAATTCCTACCAGATAGAAAAACAAAGTCAGAACATGCAGATCTCCTCACCCGGTGTAGCAGGCCTGGAAGAGACTCTCATTACCAAAGCTCAGTGCAGAGGCCCTGCCCTGCTGCTAAGCCTGGAGGAAACAGAGCCATCTGACAGCTCCACACCCCAGGGCCAAGGACACTAGTGATGACTGACAGTTGGTGCCAGCGAAGAATGAACTCACAGCAAGAAAGAAGTGACATTTTCTCCTGGGGTCTGGAAATGCAAAAGGACTCCCAAGACTATCTAGTTGAAGTCTCTCATGTTATGGACACGGAAAGAGAACAACTCAGAGGTGAAGGGCCTCGCCACAGATCACCGGCTGGTTTATGGAAAACAGGACCAAATCCAGATCTCAAGACCCCTGGCATCAGGTTCAGCACAGCACAGCTTCTCACTTCAACCTAGATCCCCTCAGCTCTGCCAGCTCTGCCAGCACACCTTTCATCAACCCCACTGAAAACTGTGAACGCAGCCTCAGTCTCATCAACCACAGGCTCTACAGTAAGAGCTAGAACCTGTGAAGGATGGGACGATACCTAGCCACAGAATTATGGTAGATTCTGCTCTGGGCCAAGGATGCTGACGCTGGGTGCCCATGGCTCCATCTCTAGAGGGCACACACCAACTTTCCATTTCAACTATGAGAATCAAAATGCAGACAAAACATGAAAGAGTTATGAATGCAGAAGAGCATAAATGTTTATACCAGCATGAAAGGAAAGGGAGATGGAGCTCTGAAAGGCTGGTGTCCAGAGACACCACCAGCAAGCAACATGGGCCTGAGGCATCATCTGTGGGTTGCTAAAGAGGGATAAAAGACACTATCACACCAGCAAGAGAAACTGGGGCAAGAGGGGAATGGGGTGGCAGGGGGTGGACGGACGACATCTCATCCATGATGGGTCAACAGGAAATAATCTAAACTGGTAAGTCTATAAAAGGGTGATGTAAAAAGATAATATAGTAATATGAAAGTAAAATACAATCCTTAGCTAAAAGTGAGAAAGGATGGGATAAGAGTTGATTTCATCATAACTCTTCGACTTTTTAAAAATCTCTAACCATAGGCACCAGTTCATTGGTAAAAAGCATAACCACTGAGTGAGGACAGACAGGAGCTCACCCTCTCACACACCTGTGCACTGCTGGATGTCGGCCAGTCTCCACATGGTGAGCTTCTCAGTGTGGTCAGGCTGGCTGGGGTAGCCAGGAGCTGGCCGGATCCCCTCATACCGGAGCTTGCGCAGGTCTGGGACGCTCAGCTGCTCACTGCTGCAGTAAGCCCAGAGTTCTCTGCGAACCCTCTCATGGAGCTCCTCTGCGAAGGCCTGGAACCCAGAGCAGACGCAGGAGATTGCAGCATGCCGGCAGCCTCCCTCAGCAGGCCCACAACCAGGGTGAAACTGCCAAGAGGGGATAGGCTGCATTCTTGAGAGTTTATCCTTTCATTAACCACTCTGCTGCTCAAGAGCAGCCTGAACTTGGACTCTGAGGTATCTTGTTTAATGATCTGAGAATTCCAGATTTTCAATATAAGTATTTTTCTGAAGGTCAGTCTACAGTGCCACTCCCAGAAAGACTAGCAGAGAACACACAGCTGCGTTCCTCCGTGGCTCACCAAGGGAAAGGGGGCAGGCTCTCCCCACGGCCTTGGCTGCCCTATCCCGTGCAGAGCAAGGTGAAGAATCTACATAAGATACCAACAGGAGAGTGAGGAGTTCCGAAACAAATCTCGTTTTTAATTTTGGGGGGTTCTTGGAAAACCATCACACCACAGCAAGCCAAGGAGACATCAGAGATAAGGCAGAGGTCAAGGTTCTAAGGCAAAGGCCAACTCCAGCACCGTGGAAGGTTCTCTTTTGCCTGAAGGACAATATATGAAAACTACTTGGGGATTCATGATTTCTAAAACATGGGTAATGTTAAAGCCAGCAGCATATGACTCAAGGGAAAAAAAGATTGGTTCTAATAGTGGTATCTTTCTGACATCATCGCAGTATCTCACCAGCTGGACACCGCCATTGCCATACCTCTGCCAGCCGGTCCCCCAGAGCCTTGACCATGATGCTGCTGTAGTCGTCACCGCTGTCCTCGTAGGCCTTGCTCAGCTCCTCCACCCCAAAGCACGCAACAGCAAACAGGCCCAGGTAGTCACGGATCCCAGAATGCAGAGGAGCGACGAAGTCCGAGAGGCAGTGGTACGGCTCTGTGCTGGCAGAGTCCTTCTCAGCCTTAAAACCCAAGCAGCAGGCACAGGGGCTGTCAGCATGGATGTGCCACCAGCAGAGAGGAAAGCAACTGGGTATCTTCAAATAATACAAGCTTCCTAGCACAGGGATGTTGCCTGTTTTGCTCACTATTGAACCTGCAGCACTTAGAACAGTGCCCGACACATAGTGAGCAATCAATGAATTTTATTGAATAAACAAATTGCTATGGTTTGAGTGCATCCCCCCTAAGTTCACGTGTTAGAAACTTAATTCCTCAAAGTGACAAGTGTAGAGAGGTGGGGCCTGGTGGGAGGTATTTGGGTTCTTATAAATGTATCACTGTCTTTCTTACAGGAATGGAAAACTATGGCTGGAGTTCCACTCTCATTCCTTTCTTGTGTGTGTGTGTGCCCTCTCCCTATTTCTGACTTATGCCATGTAATGAAGCTGTACATGACCTTTACCAGATGCAGCCACATAGCTTGAACTTCACAGCCTCCAAAATGTAAACCAAAACAAATTTTTTCTTAATAAATTATCAGTTTCATGTATTCTGCTGTAGTAATAAAAAATGGAATAGGACACAAGTCAAATGAGATTTTAAAAACACACTTATCTGTCCATTCACACAATGACCAATTACTTTCTGAATACCTACAGGCACTGTGCTAGGAACCAGAACCTTAAATAATACATTAAAAATAAAAAGTCTCCCCCAACAAAGTTTTCTTTTTTCCTTTTTTTTTTTCCTGGACTGAGGGTTGAACCCAGGGGCCCTCTACAACTGAGCTACATCCCCAACCCTTTTTTTATGTTAACACAGGATCTCACCAAATTGCCAAGGCTCGCCTCAGGCTTCCAATCTTCCTACTTCAGCTTCCTGAGTGATGGAGATCATGTGCCACTGCACCCAGCTTGCCCTGGAGTATTTTTAATCCAGATCAACTTTAAGTCCTGGTGCTATGTTTGCATGGGACCATTAGATGTATAAGCTCTGCATGCATCAACAGCTGTGGTTCAACAAACTGTTAGAGTCAACATGATATTGGCCATGTGCTGTCTGCTGCCACTGGGGACAGTGCAGGACAGAGCTGAGGACACCCCAGGACAGTGTGAAACCAAAGAGCTCAGTGGGCTTTGTTTCTGCACTCTCCTCATAGCCCAGGTGCCTGTCCTTGCCCACTTTCCACTCTCATCTGATGACTGACTTTCCCAGGTCCTAAGATCTTATGAACATTAATAAATAACTGAGGCGATAAAAGGCTGCAACTAGTATTAACCATTTATTTTAGTCAATAAATAACTGAGGCGATAAAAGGCTGCAGCTAGTATTAACCAAGTGCTCACTTGATGCCTGTTCTCTATATGAACTACTAATTTAACACTCCCCACAACCCAGTAAAGCAATACTATTGGCTCCAATTTACAGACAAGAAATCGGAGGCACAGAGAACTTGCTCAGCCAGCTCAGGCTCAGAAGAGGCAGGAGCAGGGTCTTATACCAATGCTCCATTGGTACCAATAACAGATGCTCCTGTATACATGGTATTGCTTGTGACTCCTCAATTAATCAATGAGTGGCCACCCAGAAGCTTCAGAGCTATCTGCCAGCCATGAAAGCAAGTATAGCCTGACACTGGGCAGAAAATCAGTGGGTGGCTGAAGGCAAGGATATGCTGACGAAAGCCTTCAGCAATGTCGGAGCTCGGGATGGCTGTGCACAAAGGAGCCATTTTTCAGCTGTATGCTGCCTATCAACTGTTCTTTGCTAACAAAAGCCAGGGGGGTATACAAAGAACAGAGAAGTTGCAGCCCCAGGGTACTTCAGGAGGGACAGCCATCGGAGGTACTCAGAACAGAAGGCTCCCAGAGGAACAAGGCGCTGCGGCCGGAACCTCCCCAAGTGCGCTAGAGGAAAAGCACTGCCTTAGAAGTGACTGCCTATGCAGGCCAGAAACGCACATGGTCCAGTCCTCTCTTCAGGACCTAGTCCAGGGTCCACTCTGAGAACCCAGTGCATTAGAAAGCCTAATGGAGTAGTATGTCACAGACAGCATAAATGTCAGAGTTTCTTTACTTCATTCTGGAAGCAGAGTGGACAAGGACACAGAACTTGGAGGATCAAAGAGTGGGCCTGAAGGGGTTTCTGATCTTAATTAAACCTGTGAAAGGAAAGTCTCTGATTCCCTAATGAGGAGAGGCTGGAGTTTAACATCAGAACCCCCTGCTTTATATCATGGGGAGTCAGCCTGAGTGCATACATTAGGATTTACTGAGCCTAAGTCCATACAGCAAGGAGGTAGCTGTCTTACTTAACTCTCTAGGTACTGGTTAAGACCCCAAATTTAAGAATCCAGGCATATCTTATGGTCAAAATACCTGTCATTTTGAAGTGTACTGCAGGTTGTGATTAAAGGCAACACTATCACTTTTAAATAACTGAAAATAGTAGTAAAATTGAAAGAGTAATTTACTACGCATTATTAAATTTGGTTAATTCTGGTTCCAATTCTTGATTAGAACAACTTCTGCTTATAAAAGCACAAGGGACACATACATGATATTCACAGTTTTGAAGGAGGGGGCACGAAAGTGAGCCACGCTGTGAAGAGCCCCTTCTCACCAGTGAAGGTCAGGGTGGTGAAAGAAGCCCAGCCGTGGCACAGCAGGGCCTACCCCTCTGTGCGGCAGGTAACTCAGCACCACCTCCACAACCTCAGTTTCTCCTCTGTAGAAAGGAACCATGCCTTACAACAGGGCTATGAGCAAATTAAATAGGACGGCCAGCCCAGCACCCTCCTAAGCACCTGGACACTCGGCCAATGCTTGCCTCTACTTCTCTCCCCCTGAGAAAGAAAGCCACCTAAAATCAATTTAATGACAGGATTCCAAAGTTGCCAAGCAAGTCAACATCCTCTTGCTTCAGAAGACAGACTGAGAACTTCAGTGTGTGACACCTGGGCAATGCTTCCTGTCCACCCACAGGCGCTCCTGCTGGTGCCCAAGAGGCCCTGCCAGATACATGTGCCGGTGCTCTTTCTGGGCATCCTCACAGGTGCTGTGGGCCTGGGCCCACAGAGGATGAGGTGGAGCAGATGCTATTGTTTATACAAAGCTGGGGCTTCTTATTTAATTCACACTGATGCTGTAGTTTAGTGACTAAACCCAAAAGTAAAAGCAGTGTGCTCACTGTCCATACACCCTCCATACCTGCTGCCTCAACCCGTGAAAGGTGGCTATGGGCTCTGCAGCCTGGGGCACCACACCCTCTGCATACAGGTGGATGTCGTCCTGGACACTCTGTGCTGGCCAGAATCCAATCACACCCCTGGCGCGGAGCCTCTTGTGACTGATCAGCACACTCAGCATCCTCTGGGCGTCGTCATGCACCTTTCTGGCCTCTTCACCTATTAGGGAAATACAGTGAGAATCCACTTAGAGATGCCAATAATAACCAGCAAAGAACGCTTGTTTTAAAAACCACCATGCGGGGCCTGGGGTTGTGGCTCAGTGGTAGAACGCTTGCCTCGCATGCGTGAGGCACTGGGTTCGATCCTCAGCACCACATAAAAGTAAATAAAGATATTGTGTTCATCTACAACTAAAAAAAAAAAAAAAAAAAATCACCATGCTTCGGTCCATGTCCCCTGCTCCACTCCCTTCAAAGACTCATGGTGCTTGCCACCAGCACAGCTGAAGGGAAGCAGCTGGGGGTTAATGGTTTCTGTGAAACAGCTCCCAGTCTGCCTCCCCCAGCTCAGGCCACTTGCATTTTTCCATTTAACAAAAAGCAGAGCCCAAGCTATGGCGCTCCAAAGTAGTCTGTGAGAAAGCAAGAAAAAGCAGGTCAAACCTCTGGCTCCCTGATATTTCTTGTGCACATACAACTCCACTGGTTCCACAGTGACCTCAGGGCACGGGACAAGGTAAAGAGGGAGGAGTGGCCCCAAATGTTCCTATGTGGCTTCAGTGCTGTGCCTGCACAGTGGAGCCAGGCTCCCTGTGGGCTGCAGAGCCTCAGCATCTGAACACACGTGCCCAGGGCCACTCCAGCAAACTGGCAGCTCTACCCAAAACTCACCTCACATTTTTTTTTAATTTAATTATTTTATTTAAATGCATTTCAAGTCATAATACATAAACAAAGCTCAGTTTTTCCATTTCTCTGGTTGCAAATCAGATAGAGTCACACTATTTGTGTCTTCATACATGCACCAGGGGTAGTAATGACCCATTCGATCAATCATCATTACTATACCCATTTCCCTTTCCTTCCTCCCCCCGCCCCCTGCTGTATCCAGAGTTCCTGCATTTCTCCTATGTTTCCTGTTCCCATCCCCCTTATGTATCCTCATCCACTAATGAGAGAGAACATTCGGCATTTGGTTTTTTGGGACTGGCTTACTTCACTAAGCATAATGTTCTCCAATCCCATCCATTTGCCTGTAAATGCCATAATTTTATTTTCTTTTATTGCTGAATAATATTCCATTGTGTATATGTACCACAATTTCTTTATCCATTCATCTATTGAAGGGCATCTGGGTTGTTTCCATAGTTTTGCAATTGTGAATTGTGCTGATATAAACATCGATCACCTCACATTTCTGAGCCCACTCTCCATCTCACTCTGATCTGGCCATTTCCTGACCTCGACTGGCTCTGCACTACGATCCTCTGTGTTGAGGGCAGGTTTGGGGGTGAGGCGAGATGTGAGAACTGGGGCTGAATATATCAACTCACCCATTCCCTTGTATATCACCACCAATCTCTGCTCCCTAATGTTCCAGGGACGATGGGCTCCCGGCAGTTCCCCACACAGGACACGTGTCTGAGCCTTCTCAGACTCTGCCTCCTCTACCTGGAATGCCCCTTTCTTCAATGCCACCTCACATGCCCAGGCTCAGCCTCAGTAAACCCTACTTAATCTCCAAAAACCAGTTCAAATACTGCCTCCTCCAGGAAGCCAGGTCTGAGCTCCCCATCTGAGTTCCAGCTCTTCTTGGGTTCACAGGAACCTGGGCAGGACCCACAGGAGGAGTACAGCACTAACACCATCCGCTGTCCCAGTGAGCCAGGTACTGGACAGCAGGGATTACATTGTCTCCTTTGTTTATCCCTAGTGCAGTGTTTATCCACAGAGCCCAGCATGTAAATGATGTCAATAAACATTTACTGAAAAAGAGTGAACAAATGAAACACCAAATTTAGTCACTGTAATAGGACTGAGCAAGCAGTTCAAAAACCATCTGAAAGTTAAGCAGATAAACAAAATGAAAGCAGATACATCTGGCATAATTCAAATACATGGCTCATCATCTATTCCTGCCTTCAAAGTCATAATACTACATCTTGAACATCAGGCAGGAACAAAGGACCTACTGAACTAACCTACTGTTTTGTCGTTAAATATCTTGGGAAAGCCTCGATTTGGGTACTTTCCACGGAGCTGCCAGACATCAAAGAAGGGCTTCCAGTCAATGTAGTCCACCAGCTTCTGCAGGTCATAGTCTTCAAAGACCCGGGTCCCGATAAACTTGGGCTTCACTACAGGAGAAAAGCACAGCTGTCGATTGTGGTGCGGGCTGAGCCCCTTGTGCAGGCGGCGCACAGCCTGAAAGGCCTGTTCCCAGTTCCTCACTCTGCTGGCTCCCACGCTCTGCCTCCCGCCTGCCTGTCACCCGTAGGAGTTGTCGTACAAAGAGGGGAACTTTAAATTACCCTGGAGAAGGAGTCATTCTGCACTGAACCTTAAATAAAACTATTCTTCCCATGCAGCCAACTGATTCCTGTAAACGCTGCCCTTGGTCCTCCACTCCCAACCCGGGAAAAAGGAGAATTTGGGTCAATTTCCACTTAGACAAATGAAGATAATACAAAATAAGCACCACCAGGGATGGGGTGCAGCTCAGTGGTAGAGGGCTTGCCTAGCATGTGCAAGGCCTTGGGTTCCATCCCCAGCACCTCAAAGTAAATAATAAAGACCAGTGCAGAAAAACACAAACAGTAAGCCACTTATATAAAGTCTATAATGATGGAACAGTCAGTATTGCCTGCTAACACATATGCACAAAGTATAAGGACACGCACAGAAATGAAACCCCAAATTCAGCATTGTAGTTATTTCTGCAGGAGAGTAAGGGACACAGAGGGCACTGTGTCCTACTTACACAGGACAGTCCCTTCTTGTAAACATATATTATGTCAGTTTGGTAACAAGTCATATAGTCCCCTTAGGGATTGTATGGCTACTACCCCCATTCTCCTGATTACAGTGGCCTCTTTCCAGGAAGGCAGGGATTACACTCTGCTGCAGAGTCCTGAGGACAGGGTTACTCTTGACCAAGCTTGTCACCCAGAGATCAAGAGTCACTCCAAGCTCTACCACCCAAGCCCTTGAGAGGAAACCTTCCTTTCGTCCTGCAGCTCCCAAAACACTTTGTTGTCCTCAAAACATTTCTGAGGGCCATATTTTAGGGCCCCACATCTTGGACAGCAGGTCAGAGCCTTGTAAAATGGCCACTCGGAGAGTGTCCCCAGTGCTGTCAGGCACAGTGGGACCTCCCAGGACTATGTCTATCAAAGCACGTCTTGGATGCTGGCTTGGTCCAGACAGACATGCTCTAAGGCTACTGGCCCCACCTCACAGCATGGACCACACAGCAATCTGTGTTTGCTCCAAGGTTTTTACACATCTTACTTTAGCCTCCAAGCACTTCCACAAAGTGATACCCTATTTACACACTGGAAACTATCAGACATGGAAGTAAGACACTCAAGGTCACTAGGAGAAACACAGCCAGGAGCTGAGTTGGCATAAGAACCCCCCTCCTTCCAATATGGCATTCTTTTCACCAAACCACACTGAACTCAGTGGGAATGAAATTAGAACCAAGCACACCTATATTTCCAATTTAATCCTCTCAACTCTGCTGAGCATGTGTAGAATACAGATGTCATAAGCACTGAAAGCCGATCTGAGATACTACTTTGGAAATATGAATTCAATTAACATAACCCCTGCTCACTCTGTCTGGGTTTTGCATTTGTAGCTCATGCCTCTCTGAGCCTGTCAAAACATCTTATACATCTATTCCCTTGTGAATACCTATGCTAGCAAGAAAGGTAGCTAGAAATAAAAAAAGAAAGAAATCAAGTGAAAGAAATAAAAACAAGGTGAAGCATCCAAATAGAGAGATACAAAGTGAGCAAGAAATAGGGGCCCCAGCTTTGCTGCACTGTTTCAAGATCTGAGAGTACAAAGGCGTTTTCTATTTCAGACATGCCCCACCAGCCCTTGGGCCTGCCTAAGACACAGGTCAGGATGAGGACGACCACTCAAGCACAGTTCAGAGAAGGCACAGGTCCTGCAGCTCCCTAAACACTTAAGAGACAAATCCAAAGTGGAATCCTAGGAACCTTTCAATTATTCCCTGAAACTCGGTTCACTACAGAGCTTCTGAAGTTCACCTCAGGACAGTGTCTAGCAGACAATAGGTTTTCCTTAAGTGCTGCCTGTTTACTTTCTTGTCAGTTATCAGGGCCATTTGTTATTATGCACAACTGAGAGTCACTAGCTGCCAGTTTCATTCTGTAGCCACATAACTGCAAATATCTCCTCAGTATATTGTCAGTTATCACACCCAACTATCTCCACACAGACCTGGATGAGGTTCAGTCAACCAGTCAATATGGAAACCATTTTTTCTGGCTTGACTTAAGGGTAAGTATTTCCTCTCCTGTTGGGGGAAAAAAAAAGTTATTTAGTCTGAGACTCTTAGTTCCTCCACATCTACTATAAGCACATGACCAAGAAAGTTAGTATAGCAGCTTTGCAAGAAAACCAAATGCTTTTAAATGAAAATCTTATCCTGAAAAGGTCCTCCTCTTCCACCCAACATGGCTTCACACTGGCACCAAAACAGAAGCAGGAAAGACTAATAACTTTTCAGTAGCTATGGATGTGTGATTATCAGGCTACTCTGCAGCCCCAACTAGCATGCCAGTGCCTTCGGAATACCTGAGGCCTATCATCAACCACCCAGGGGACCAGAGAGTACAACCAAGGAACTATCACTGTGAACAAACCTAAGGGGAAAGAAAAAAGCCATTCAGAGAGCCATGCCTGCTGGCAACTCAAAAACGAATCCGCGTCCTTTCTTCATGCAATCTGTTAACTGATTTCACTTCCCTAATAACGCCCAAATGCCACTCCCCTCACCCAAAAGCCCAGAAGCAAATAACTAGGAGGAAATAACCCCCCAAGACTTCAAAAGAGTAATTATAGATTCCCTGAAGCTGACAGAGGGCAGGACAGTTACTGATACGCTCTGCACAGCTAGGGTGGGTTAATCAGGGGAAGAGGCTCAGGAAGGCCCTGGCTAATGTCTTCAATTTTCTTCACTATTCTCTCAACAGCAGAGCTCTGTGAGAAACTTCTTGGGGTAGTGTGCAGCTCCTATTTCCCTGCAGGTATGAGCTCATATTAATTCACTCATAATTCTGGCATCTAGCACAGCACCTAACCTATGTGGGACCCAGCCCGTGTTTGCCTCAATAAATTGATTCATTTTAATATCACCCAAAGTTATTGGGAACTTAAGACAATGAAGAACTCTGATTTGAACTAGAAAGTAGAACTTCTCTGAAAGGACCTCAAGCCTTTACCCTCCTCAAAACAGTAAGTAAAGTCACAATAAAAACCACAGGATCACCTTATTGCCCAAACAAGCAAAGCCCTGTTTGTCATTTACCTTGAGAGACTCATAATGGTCCTGTCTAATATCTTCATATTCTTCCATAATTTCTTCAAAGAACTCATCTTTTAGATTTTCATCTAACAGTTGAGAACACTGAAATGTAAAATAAAGTCAGTAACCACAGAACTGCCATAATGGGCCAGTCTGGTGACAGCTCCCTCAGAAAGGCTCCCCTAACAATGCTCACTCTCACTTGGCCAACTGTGCTCACTCCTGTCCAGGTGTGCAGTATCAGGTGAGCTCTGTGAGCTTTGGGTATCAAAACCTGTACATGCCAAACAAAGTCCTGGTCCTAGATGCCTTCCCTGGAGATAAGCTCCAAGGCCTTGGGATATCCTGCCTGACAAGAGTGTCATTGTATACCTGGGCTTTGGGCCAGAGTTGATACCCACAATGTGATTTGCGGTGAGGGCCTTGATTCAGGCTGTACCTGTTTGACCTTGGAAGTGCTTGAGACTAAACTACTAAGGCAGACACGTGCGCATCCCAGGCTTAGGTGACAACTCAGGACACCGAGGCTTGAGTAAGTGTCCTGGTTGGCAACGCTCCCTGTAAGTTGACACCCATCACTAGTGGAAGAGTTAAGTGCTGTCTGCATGACTCCCTGGGAGACACACTGAAGCTGGTGCCCGTCTCCTGGACACACCCTCTACGTCCCTTGCCTTTGCAGACTTTAAGTTACATCTTTCTATGGCAAACACTGCAATCATGAGTGTACAGTGTTTCAGAGACCGTCAAGTCCTTTTAGTGAATCACGGAACTGGAGGTGATCTTAGGAATCTAGAGACAGTGGGTTCAGCACCCTCTTCAGTGCTTCAAAGAAACCCAGGTCATCTCTATTACTGCACTTCCCACAGGCTTTTAGTGCCCAGTCACGTGTCTGCTTCACTTACTAGAAGTCAATTCCTCGAGGGCTAGGTGCACGTTAACCACCTCTGCACCACCTGGTGTCTCCCTTACACCTGGAACATACAAGGTACGCCCTCACGTTGTGTTTGACAAAGGAATGAAGCTAATCTTCATGCTCAACTGGGAGCTTCTAGTAGGATATGAAAGAAAAATGATTATCTAAAAAAATGGGAGATTACACATTAAATTATAAAACCGGGATAAGCTAAAAATTGTTTGCGATTATACTATAAAGCTGATAGAAGACTAGCTTTCGTCATAGCTCAAAATAACATTACAAAGAAAGAAGGAATGGCTGCCAGTGATTTCATCAGTAGAAAACCACTGCACTATTCCTCTGTCAGCAGGATTTTAATACACAGAAAGACAAGAAGTTCAGTACCTTCATCTAAAATCAAACAACTTACACTGGATGATAGCTGATGTGCTTCCCAGTTTAAAAGTCTATAAACTGTGTGAGTCCCTAAGTATCTCTATTAACCATCCCATCACCTATGGGCTAGTATAAAACGAAATCACTTCATTAAGAAATGTAATCAAAAAAGGCCATTGTGGCAGGCCTAAAAATAGTTTCCCAAATGGAGTATTTCACTGCCTTACATGAACCCCCCATGGAGTCCTCACCTAGGAAACCCAGCGAGGCCAGGGAAAGCACGAAGGCGATGCTCACCTGGGCTCCCAGCACAGGGACCCAGGCCTGGACAGTCTGCCTTCTGCTAGATCACACCCGTAGATACGCCTCTGGATGTCCCTAACATGCAGAGGATTTATAACATCCCGGCACAGGTACTACTGGGTAGTCAGAACCTATTACTACAGCTTGCTGGCACTTTTTATACTCCAGGGAACCTCCTGCTCCCAGTGCCCCTTCCTGCCCATGATGACTTGCTTGAATTAAAGAAATAAGCTCAGCCAGGAATGGTGGAACATCCCTATAGTCCCAGATACTCACAAAGGTGAGGCAAGAGGATCACAAGTTCAAGGCCAGCCTGTGCAACTTAGTGAGAGCCTGTCTCAAAATGAAAAAGGGTTAGGGATGTAGCTCAGTAGTGGAGTACACCCTTGGGTTCAATCCCTACTTCTACGAAAGAAAGAAAAGGTGGCAGGGGCGGGAAGAGGTACACAAGGGAAGGGAAAAGGTCACGGCCAATGTACTGCTAACCTAGCAATCCTTCCATCAACATTGAGGTCTATCAGATGTTTCATGCTAACCATCGAGATACATCACAACTTTTATTTACCTCCATTTGTTTTTATTTTTTATAGTAATAGTTGCACAATGAAAGAAAATAAGTTGAAATTTTTAAATGTAATTTAAAAAGAACTAACCTTAAACTTCTTAAAGAAGAAAGGAAAGAAAGCAAAGGGAATCCTAAGACCTGACTATAATATTTTACACCTAATATCTGCTGCATCTTTAAATCTTTCAGATACACGAGACAGCTGCTAAAGCATGGTCCTGTCCCATGTTCATTCCATTTAGAGCAAAAGACCCCGAGCCAAAAACCACTCAAAACAAAACCTATCACTAGCAGTTATCCAAATGACCTATCTTATGACATGTGCTGAGTCATTTGGAAGAGTGGTCAAGTCTTTGTACAGAAGGAGAGCTAAGCATAGCTGGAACCCCAGCTCAGGGGTGAACTGCTATGAACACAAGGCCTACTCCTGGTCTCCCCCGCCTGGCTCCCAGCAAGGCTCAGGTGTTTGAGCTGTTCAGGATAGGGAAGAAATCTGTCCTCCAGACTTGGACTCCAGGGCCGACACCCCCACACCCACCTGCAGGGGAAGCACTGAGCACTCAAGCAGGCCCAACAGCCTTATCTCCAGATGGAAAATGTTCAGTGCCATTCAGTGCTTTGTTGGCACTTGAAAATAGCCAACAAAGCTTAAAAAGGGAACCACTGGCCATTAAACCATGGATTTCATATAAGCACTGAAGAAACATGATCCAAAATTAAGATACAAACATTGTTTTAAAATCGAGTTGTAAAAATACAGCTTATTTGCACATTAGTCTATGTCAATGGAGAACTTTAAAAGGGCAATTTTATGATTTCAGCCTGATTTAATTTTATCCTTTTTAATAAAAAGTTGTTAAATATTTAATGGAAGCAGGTTTAATTTGGCACAGAGTAAGAAGGACTACATTAAGTCAGTCCCACACCTGCCACTTGATGAGTATGTGGCCTCAAGAGTTACTCATCCCTTCCTTCCCATTTTCTTGCCTCTAAAAAGGATAATAAAAGTGTCTCCCTCCTGAGCCCATTCTGGAGATTAAATAACCCCTGTGAAGCACTTACTTCAACACCTGGTAGTCCACAAAATTTCAATAATAGCAATTACCATATAACCTCCATGTAAACAAATCCACAAATCTGAAGGAATTCCTTCCGAATGTGGCTCAGGAAACGTGGTCACCCTGGTCTGGGTTGCATGACACTACTGGAAGTCCTCCAGGCCTCCTCAGCAGTGTTCCTCCCCTGCCAAGTGTGATGGCGGGCCTACACTGGCCGTTGCCAAACCCTGCTCTCTTGAGAACCGGGAGTGGGGTGAAGGTCAGAAAGGTTGCTTGGCTCTTCTCTGTACCACACTGAGCTTCCACGTCAAACATAACTGTGGACAAGGGTTCTACGGCTCTGAACGACTTGGAAGCTAGTGGGCCACATGGTCTCAGATGCCCTTCAGCTGTTGTATCCTATTATTCAGCAAACACAATGAAACTGGTAATGAGATGGGATCTCTTATTCACGAAAGGGGAAAAGCAGGGAAAGAGAGAAGCAGCTGTTTGTTATATTCACTAAGAAAGAGAATCTATTATTCTGTGGTTTTAATATCTAGGCAATGTTTTTCTGTCCTTGGATTGGGTCAACTGACTCGTTCTCTATCTGGAAAAAGGTCATTCTTAAAATCCTACATTCTGCTTAACTCTGGCAGTGGTCCAGGTGTCTATTCATGTGTGTAAACTGGAGAATTCTGTTTGCAGAGGGGTCCAGGTCAGAGGTGTCTTGGTGCCATCCCTCTCCATCTGCTGCTCAGCTGTCTTTGAAAACACAAGACATGCTCACCAGGACCTCCTTCCAGATGAGCAGACGCTGCAGTGGCAAACTGTAAGCCCTAGACTATTCATGTTTCTTTAGTAGAAATGGGAAAAAGTAAAAGGCTCCTGGGCAATCCCTGGCTCTTAATGCTTCCTTTGTCCTCTTTTTGAGACATATCTGAAATGAAAAGGAAGACCCATACTTACCACCACCACACTCTTGGATGCATCGAGGACGTGGATCACAGGGGCGCTGTATCGTGGAGCTATTTTAACTGCTGTGTGGGTTCTGAAAAGACGGGTCAAGAAGAAAAGCACATCCATCAGTACTGACAGTTCCTACACAACTCCTGTTTGGAACCATTGGAGATAATATCTTTTGACAGTGTTTTCCAGAGAAAGATATCAAGGTACTTACAAATACTGAATTTCAAATTTTCCTTGTAAAACAAGAATGACTTTTCCTATCCTAAGATGGAGAAATAACATGAATGAATAGGCACAGGATGACCAAATGAAAAAGATCTTGTCCTCAGGTTCTGCCACCAAGGGCCAAGCCGCTGATCTGGCTCACCTGCAGCCTGTGTGAACCAAGAGGAAGCAGTCCCTGGCAACCACGCTTCACTGTCATCAAGGACGAGCTGCCTTCCTCCTTTCAAACAAGCCAGGCTACCAACCAGAGTACCAGGAAGCAGGAACCAGGCACCAGGCAGAGGACACAGAACACTGCCTGGCTGCTGCCACCTCTGTGTGGCCAACATCAATACCCCATGGCCCCAGCCCAATCTGTACTTGTAGTAAGGCACCCCAGACCCAAAATTCAACACAACATAAACAAAGGTACAAGCAACAAATTTTGTACTAAGATGGGCTCAACCCCAAATACCTGCTGCCAAACTTGAAAATGTTGGTACTGGGGAACAACTTTTAATCCTTAAAATTACCTAATTAACTAAAGTGCAAAACAAACTGCCCTCTAATTGCTGGATGTTTAGAGCAATAGCACAGGCTGAATATTTGCTGTTTCATTCTAGAACACACCACTGAGAACTGTAAACACACATAGCCTCCCTAGCCTCTCTACAATAGTTACAGAGGCTCTGAAGAGCAAAGTGGACAGCCCCACCCATCAGATGGTGGCAGCTGCACCCTGGAGCTTCCTGAGTCCTGTTCTCCCCTGATACCTTGAAGCAGCATATGCACCCAAGTCAGGAGCTTTCACATTCTTTTCCTCAACTAAAGTGCATTTTTATTTGGAATGTTGTCTAGAATATGCTATTATACGAGAAAGAAACCAACTAGTAGGACACAAAGTTCATGCAATTTCATTTTTAAAAAAACTTAACACACCACGGTCAACCTGCTCCAACCAACCAACCAACCAACCTGATAGCTAAGATTCTGAGAATTGAGAAAACCACAAAGGGGCACACACCAAGTGTCCACACAAGGAAACGGATTTAGAGGTGGGAATGAAGGTGATTTACAGTTTCTTAATTGTGTGACATGTTCCCATGAGGGGTTTACTAAAGTAATTTTTAAAAACCTAGGGAGTATTAGTATTTAAGGTGTAATATGTGTACATATTTTACAGGCTTCTCTGGGAAGGCTCTAAGAACTCATCCACAGTGAGACAGGACTAATGATCCTGTACCTGTTCCTGCTTTCTATGAACATCTCCATCTGTAAATGGGAAGCAAAAGACTAAAGCCCTAGGCTACCAGCACTGAACTACGTGGGGGTCCCCTCCGGCACAAGCCAGCTGTTGCTACACAGCTTTTGCTCTAGGAGGCAGGGAACAGGGCTGCGGAGGAAGCCAGCCCCTAGAATGAAGGCCTCAGCCTCCTGTGTCTGAGTCTTGTGCCTAAAGGTGTGCTCAAGGAACGAAGCTTTGAAGACATCTTGAGTATTCTGCCAAAGGGAGGATGTTCAAACAGTAGAAAACATGATTTCTAAAAAGCTGCCCCAGTTTCAAATCAGAGCACAACTGAGACTAACTGTGCTTCCTCCCCTTCAGATGGCAAGCTCCTGGAGTGCACAGAGATACTTCTCTACATTCTGCTTGAAACACACATTCTGCAAGGAAGTGTTACTTTAAGCCTGATAATACTCTGGTGACCTTTCCCTTGGAGAGAACCAGTCTAACTAAGTTTTTTTTTAAATGTATTTATTCTACTTAGGTATACATGATAGCAGAATGTATTTTGATTCATTGTACACAGATGGAGCACAGCTTTTCATTTCTCTGATTGTATGTGATGTAGAATCACATCATATATGCAGCCATACATGAAGCTAGGGCTATAATGTCTATCTCATTCCACCATCTTTCTTCCCCCATTCCCCCTATCCACCATGTTCCCTTCCCTCCCCTTTGACCAAAGTTCCTCCATTAATCTCATTTCCCCTCCCCCATTATGGATCAGCATCCACTTATCAGAGAGAACATTCGGCATTTGGTTTTTTGAGATTGGCTTACTTCACTTAGCATATTCTCCAATACCATCCATTTACCTGCAAATTTCATAATTTTATTCTCTTTTATTGCTGAGTAATATTCCATTGTGTATATATACCATAGTTTTTTTTAACCCCTTCATCTATTGAAGGGCGTCTAGGTTGGTTCCACAGTTTAGCTATTGTGAATTGAGCTGTATAAACATTGAAGTGGCTGTGTCATTGTAGTATGCTGTTTTTAAGTCCTTTGGATATAGACCAAGGAGTGGGATAGCTAGGTAAATGGTGGTTCCAAGTTTTCTAAGGAATCTCCATACTGCTTTCCAGATTGGTTGGTTTTTTTTTTTTGGTAGTTGTAGATGAACAGAATGCCTTTATTTATTTTTATATGGTGCTCAGGATCAAACCCAGTGCCTCACACATGCTAGACAAGTGCTCTGCCACTGAGCTACCGCCCCAGCCCCTGGTTATACCAATCTGTGATCCCACCAACAATATAAGAGCATACCTTTTCCCCCACAACCTCACCAGCACTTATTGTTGTTTGTATTCTTGATAATTGCCATTCTGACTGACGTGAGATGAAATCTTAGAGTAGTTTTGATGTGCACTTCTCTAGCTGCTAGAGATGTTGAACATTTTTTCATTTGTCTGTTGATCGATTGTATATCTTCTTCTGAGAAGTGTCTGTTCTGCTCCTTAGCCTGTTTATTGATTAGGCTGTTTATTTTTTTAGGTTTAGTTTTTTGAGTTCTTCATATATCCTGGAGATTAGTGTTCTATCTGATGTGCGTGTGGCAAAAATTTGTTCCCAGAATGTAGGCTCTCTGTTCATTTCATTGATTTTATTTCTTTCGCTCAGAAGAAGCTTTTCAGTTTGAATCCATCCCATTTATTGATTCTTGATTTTACTTCTAGTGCTATAGGAGTCTTGCTAAGGAAGTCAGGTCCTAATCTAACATGATGAAGATTTAGGCCTACTATTTCTTCTATTAGGCATAGAGTCTCTGGCCTAATTCCCAGGCCCTTGATCCACTTTGAGTTGAATTTTGAGCATGGTGAGAGAGAAGACTTTAGTCTCATTTTGCTGCACGTGGACTTCCAGTTTTCCCAGCACCATTTGTTGAAGAGGCTATCTTTTCTCCAGTGTATCTTTTTGGTGCCTTTGTCTAGTATAAGATAACTGTATTTAAGGGGGTTTGTCTCTGTATCTTCTATTCTGTACCATTGGTCTACATGTCTATTTTGGTAAGTACCATGCCACTTTTGTTAGTACAGCTTTGTAGTATAGTTTAAGGTCTGGTATTGTAACGCCTCCTGCTTCACTCTTCTTGCTAAGGAATGCTTTGTCTATTCTGGGTCTCTTATTCTTCCAAATGAATTTCATGACTGCCTTTTCTACTTCTATAAGGAATGACATAAGGATTTTAACTAGAATTGCACTAAATCCATATAGTGCTTTGAGTATGTGGTCATTTTGACAATATTGATTCTGTCTAAGAGCATGGAAGACCTTTCCATCTTCTAAGATCTTCTTCAATTTCTTTCTTTAGTATCCTGTAGTTTTCATTGTAGAAGTCTTTCACCTCTTTTGTTAAATTGATTCCCAAGTTTTTTTTTTTTTTTTTTTTTTTGAGGCTATTGTGAATGGGATAGTTTTCCTAATTTCTCTTTTAGAGGGTTCAATTCTCAGCACTGCATATAAACAAAGTCTACTGACAACTGAAAAAATATTTAAAAAAAAACAAACCAAAAATAAAATGCCCAGGAATACAAACTATATTTCAATAATAACCTGAATGTTAATGGCATAAACTCATTAATCAAAATACATACACTGGCAGATTGAATTAATAAAAAAGAAAAAGACACAACAATATGTTGTCCTCAAGAGACTCATCTCATAGAAAAAGACATCCACAGACTGAAGGTGAAAGCATGGGAAAAACCATACCACTCAAATGGACCACATCAACAAGCAGGGGTTTCTACCCTCCTATCAGATAAAGTGGACTTCAAACCAAAGTTACAAGAAATAAAGAAGGACATTTCATACTTCTTCAGGGAATCATACATCAACAATACGTAACAATCACAAATATCTATGCCCCAAACAATGGGGCATCTACGTTTATCAAACAAATCCTTCTCAACTGTAAGAGTCAAATAGACCACAACACAATAATACCTGGTGACTTTAACACAGCTCTCTCACCACTGGATAGATCTTCCAAACAAAAACTAAACAAAGAAACCATAGTATTCAATAAAACAATAATTTAGACTTAACAGATATACATAGAGTATTCCATCAACGAGTGAATACACATTTTTCTCAGCAGCACATGAATCCTTCTCCAAAATAGATCATATGTTATGTCACAAAGCAAGTCTTAGCAAATACAAAAAAATAGAATACTACCCGCATCCTATCTGACCACAATGGAATAAAAATAGAAATCAATGACAGATTAAAAAATAGAAACTACTTCAACACCTGGAAACTAAATAATAAGCTATTGAATGCCACATGAATAACAGAAGACATCAGGGAAGAGACAGAAAAAATTCTTAGAGGTAAATGAAAACTCCAATACAATAGATCAAAATCTCTAAGATACCACGAAGGCAGTGCTAAGAGGAAAGTTCACTGCATTAAGCTCATTTATTAAAAGAAGAAAAAGTCAACAAATAAATGACTTGACTCTGTATCTCAAAGTCCTAGAAAAAGAAGAACAAACCAACACCAAAAGAAGTAGAAGACAGGAAATAATTATTTTTCTCATTTTGGTCATTGAATTTTAAACATTTACAAGTATTGGAGAAGACCTATTGGATCCTGAGAGTCTTGAATGATTTGGCAGAGACAGGATTTGAGAGTTAAACTCAGCGTCTAGTTCTGTGCTCTTGGTATGTAGGAAGGGGCTGGGAGATTCTGGTGTTTTACATCTTGTCAGGCTTTAGAAGGAAGGCTGCTTTTAGGCGGAGAAACTTGTGAAAAGAAAGTGGAACCAATGTCAAATTATTTTATAAGGAAACTCGAAGCACTCTGAGTGGCTGAGTTCAAATGTGATGCCTCTGATCATGTAGCCTTGCCAATTTTTATATTGAAAAGTAGCACTTTACTTTTATTTAATTTTTAATAGTAGAATCCAATGTTTCTTCTCAGTGCTTTTTCTAGAAGCTCATCAAAGAGAGAGTGGGCCCAGACTGACTGAGGACCCTTGAATGGTTAAAACGTAAAGTTGAGAAATCCTTGAAATGAAGGAAATAATAATTCAAATAAAAAATTTAATAGAAAGCATCGCAAGACAGAACCTCAGGTAATGAAGACAAAATATATAATCTTAAATAAAGTTGACTACACAATGAAAACTGTAAGAAACCATGAACAGAACATCCAAGAAATATGAGATAACATGAAAAGACCAAA
The DNA here is from genome assembly GCA_004024805.1 of Geosciurus inauris. Taxonomy (NCBI): domain Eukaryota; kingdom Metazoa; phylum Chordata; class Mammalia; order Rodentia; family Sciuridae; genus Geosciurus; species Geosciurus inauris. Next base: position 106,594 of record PVHX01002504.1, read on the forward strand.
TCTAAGAATTATTGGGACAGAAGAAGGCACAGAGAAGGAGTGCACAATCTCTTCAATGAAATAATATCAGAAAATTTCCCAAACATGAAAAATGAATTGGAAAATCAAATACAAGACATCACCAAATGGACAAAACTACAACAGATCCACACCAAGGCACATTATAATGAAAATACCTAACATACACAATAAGGATAGAATTTTAAAAGCTGCAAGAGAGGAGGAGCAGATTACATACAAGGGGAAACCAATTCAGATTTCAGCAGATTTTTCAACCCTCAAAGCCAGGAGATCCTGGAACAACATATACCAAGCTCTGAAAGAAAATGGGTGTCAACCAAGAATCTCATATCCAGCAAAATTAAGCTTCAGGTTTAATGACGAAATAAAAACCTTCCATGATAAACAAAAGTTAAAAGAATTTAAAATGAGAAAGCTTACGTTACAGAACATTCTCAGCAAAATATTGCATGAGGAGGAAATGAAAAACAATGAAAATCAGCAAAGTGGGGATGTATTCTAAAGGAACAGCCAATCAAAGGAGAAATGAAATCAAGTTAAAAAATGAGAAAGAGAAAATAAAGATGAGGAAATTAAGGAGTGATATTAGCATATAAATTTATTCCATAAAATCCTATACACAAGCCTAAATTCCAAGCTTCTGTATGATCAGTGCAGAGAAAAATAAAATCAGTTATGTGTGATTTAGCATGTGACTTTCTATCAATTAAACACACACACACACACACAGAAAATTATCTCTACATTGGAGCAACGTGACTTCCTCTTGAATTCTCCAAGTTACACAAACAATAATTGAAAAAGACATTTTGCAGTAATTAGCTAAAGTTCAGTTACAATGTGAAAGCCAACTGCCACAACATAGACCTTTAGGAAGTCCTACTTCTAAGAGAGCCAGAGTTGTGATGATTTTTCAAATATTAAGTTCTATTCTTTCATAGCAACAGGTTAAAAAAGATTAGTCCAAGTATATTTCCACCCATCTATGACCCCAAATCGGTAACCCCTTTCAATTTCTGGACAGCATCAACCCCCAGTCACGTGTCTTGGAGGCATAGGTCTAGTTCTGTTCATGCTACCACAAGCCACTGGGGCCTAGAAAAGCCATAAGTTTATATCTCATCAGAGATCTGTCCTAGTAAAAATCTGGAAGTCCTGAGCTATTATCTACATAGCTACAGTTACCAAAGGCAAGAACTGACTCTGCTGAGCCCTCGACAGGTCTGAGAACTTACCAGAACTTAACTTTGGTTATTGAGAAATAACCAAAGGTGTGAGAGGGGCTTCTGAGACATTAAAGCTCCTAAATGCTTTGTAGGCCAAGCAGTCTAAGAGAAGATGGTTTTATTCAGACATAGATGGTATTAACTGTCAATGAACAAAGAAAAATCAGATCTCATAAACATTAAAAATCTTTATGCTCCAAGACACCACTAAAATAGCAAAAGGCAAGTGAGATTGGAAGAATTTACTTGCTATATTTCTGATAAAGGGCTTATATCCTAAAACAATGTGAATAGGCAGAATATACAACTTTAAAAAAAAAAAAAAAAAAGACTTAAAAAGCATATGTCCAATATACACAGAAAGGGTGTGTTAGCATCACTAATCAGAAAGAAATGTAAATGAAAAGCATATCAAGACATTACTGCCTGGAAATAGTCAATGAAGATAATCATACACTATCCTGGGATCTAGTACTTCTCTTCTGGGCAGAAGCACACATGGGTGTACTAAAACTCAGCTGCAAAAGTGATACAGTAGCATTGTTCGTGAGAGCTCCAAACTGGAAAAACCCAAATGTCTACCAACAGAGGCATGGATGTCTCAATCACAGTACATTGTACAAGGAAATACTACATTGAAATGGGGGCAAAAAGAATTCTTAAAGTGTTTTAACAATGTTGGCCTTCCATACACAATACTGGTCCATTTGTATAAAGCTGAAATGCAGGCAAAACCAACTTACAGTGATAGAAGACACAGGAGTGGTTACTTCTATTGGAAAGGATGCCAGGATATGGGACCCAGTGAGGCTGCTAGGTACCAATGACATTCCATTTCTTGATCTGAGGGTGGTTACATAGATGGGTTCACTTTTGTAGACACTCATCAAGTCATATACCTGAATGACTTGTGTGTGTTGCTGTGTGATTGTTACACTTCAGTAGAAGTGCTTATTCAAACAGGAGAGTTTGATGAAGCCAGTCTCTAGGTCTGTGATCTGATCCACAGTCACTGCTCAGAATAGAGTATGAACTGGGAATTTTCCATGGAAACTCATGGAGGCTACATGAGAACCCGCTTTTCAAAGGTTGCTCCAGGCCCACAGTGGAGAAGAGGGATGGCTCCCAGGAAGCGCTGTTACTCACTTTCCGATTCTAAATAAAGTTCCAGAGACTGCAATGATCATGGGAGAGAAGAAAATCAGAAAAGAGAGAGTTTATGGAGAAACAAGGCACTGGAAAATTGGAAGAAACCTTGTGAGGTCATGATGTCCAGCTTTCTACTTTCAAACATCAGCAGAGAGTATGAATAGATAGTGAGTGATTTCCCATGTCACCAATTCTCATTTGTGCATCAGGATATAACTGGTAAGAGTCACTGATGACTCTAATTTTGCCTTCAATGATGCATCCCAAGAGGCTAGTCCTGTTGCTTCTGAAGGCTTTTCTTTAATCAGGCGACTTTTATAAAACAGACTATTGGTCAAGTTCTAATCTGTACAAGTAACAAATTCCTGATCTTAAGCTTCTAAGAAGTTTTTATAAAAAGATTTTAATTTTGAAGCCGTTGTCACATCTACATAAGTAACAATGCCCTTTAATACATCTGCTCACTGAAGTATTTACTCCATTTTGCAGCCATGGTTTTCAAAGGTCTTTCATCCTTGTCACAGTCCAGAGATCCCCTTACTATTCTTGCGCTCAGCTTATCATTCATTACACAGGACCATGCTCATCAGAACTCCAGTTAGTGACGGCTGGTCATATCCTTTGACAACAATTCTGCCACTTAGTCTAGCAGATAAATCATTGGTGGCAAAACAAACCCAGTTTTCTAATGTGAGCAGTGACTGTCAAACTATAGACTCCTTCAAATATGAAGAATCCTTAATTGAACAAAAGACACTGTGGCTACCCATAAAAATAATCCCCTCACATTACACATGGTATGTTAGTTCATTTTATGTGTGAATTTGGAAGGCCAGAGTATTCAGTCTCCATTCAGACCACAGCCTGAATGTTGCTGTGATGTTATTTTTAGATGTGATCAACATTTTACTGGGTAAATCCTGAGCCAAGCAGGTTACCCTTCATACTGTGTGTGGGCCTCATTGATTCAGTAGAAGGCTTTTAGGGAAAGAACTAAGAACCCTGTCTACTCTCTGCCCCTTCTCCACAAAGAAGAAATTCTACCTTGACTGTCTGCACACTCAAACCTGCAACATCAACTCTTGCCTGGGTCTTCAGCCTATAAATTTCAGAGCTGTCATCTTCCACAATCACATGGGCCAATTCTTTGAAATACATCTCTCGCTCTTTCTAAGGAACTCTGGAATACTTATCACCAGACCACTATTGTATTTTTGTACCAGAAAAACAAACTGCATCCATGAAGTTCAATGCTGCAGCTTGGTATCATTCCCCTTCAAAGTAAACAGTGTGCAACGTAAGGAATGTCGCGAAAAAGCCTTGTACCCAAACTTAACAGGTCTCTCAGTAAATCACCACAATCAAGACCCCAAGAAAATAAAGACCATGCAATTAAATGTGAACTTTTCCTCTTTACATCTTTTATCCTAAAAGTTCTTCTTTCAGAAATAACTCTTCAAAGTGTCCCTTTGATTCATTCTAGCTAGATGGATTTTCTGACTCTAAACCACTAGAAGATTAGAGTTTCTTCAATAATTGTAAAAACTGTCTCTTCTTTAAGAAAGAGAGTGGGCAGAAGTTGAAGCAACAACTTTGTGCCAAAAAAACACAGCTTGTGCACCCAAAGTGATTTCAAAAGAGGTAACAGTTCATTACAATTCTCAGAAACTGAATGTGAGGTGGGAGAATCAAGGAAAAGGTAATTACAAGCCAAAGGAACCCCAAAAAAGCAAAGGATAGGGAATCACAAAGTTTCCCATGCATGATATGATATGCTCTGAAACTGTTCAGGCTCTCAAAGTAAAGACCAGAAAGTTTATATAATAAGAGTCAATGTACATGCTTATTAAGGTTTTAGCAATGTTTGTAAACACATGTTTAGAACTCAAAGTAAGCATAAAAGGTCATTAATAGGACTTACCTGGAAGTGGTTGCTCCTCCAATCAACAATGGAATCTTTATAGCTAACCTCTCCATTTCCTTGGCAACAAAAACCATTTCATCCAAGGAAGGAGTGATGAGTCCTGATAGGCCAATTATGTCTATTATTTTTAAAAAGAAAGGAAAAAAGAACAATGAGGAGGATGAGAGAAAAAAAAGGAAACATATTAAGACACATTTTTAAAACTTTATAATACAGACCACAGGACAACATGAACTGCCGGTTTCTAATTCCAAGACACCTTTTCTGTCCGAGGGGTCTCAGTGCATCATCTGCTTTGGTAGCAAGTAAGATCTATGGCTTACAGTACTGCCACAGTGTTAGGGAGCTACACGAGAGAAGATCTTACTTACTTGCTGATTTTTCAGATTCAATCAGCACAGTGTTTGAAAAAACATAAACACAACTATACATAGAAAAAAAAAACCAAATCCAATTATTCTCTTGTAAGAAGCTGGTCCCCATTCCATCTCCAGAGATCAGCAGCAGCTGCCTGGTTGCCCACGCACTTCTCAACACCCAGTGCAGTGGGCACCCCAGCAGCTCCCTGCAGAAGCTGGAGCTGAGGGCTTGCCTGTCCCTCAGACCCCACATGGAGTGAACGTTACCACACTGACAGACTCTCAGGGAAGTGACACTGAGACTAATGCCCCAAAGACAGTTGCACAGTACCTGCTTTGTGGTCGAGAGCAGCTTTCAGTATCTTATCGCAGGGAGTCATGACTCCTAAATCAATTACTCTGAGGCACAGAAGTGAGATGTGAAAAAAAAAAAAAGTAACAACCCATCAGAGACAAAGCTGCAATGAACATTTTCATTTCAGGCATTAAACACTGCTCTAATATAAAAAGGCATCGTGCTGAAATGTTCACTGAGCACTGACGATCACCACCACAAGTACCATGTGTCAGGCACTTACTATGTGCCAGGCACTATGCTAAGCCTTTTTCACACAGCTTTCCTGAAACATAATTCCCATTTCATGCAATTTGCCCATTTAAAGTATACAATTCAGCTGGGCAAGGTAGTGCATGCCTCTAGACCAGCAGCTCAGGAGGTTGAGGCAGGAGGATCAGTTGACACCACAAGTTTGAGACCAGCCTAGGGAACAAAGGAAGACCCCCAGCTTAACCACAAATAAATAAAAATTACAATTAACAAATTCAACAGTTTGGGGCATATTATTTTTTAACCCTGGTAAGATACATGTAATTTTCCATTGTAACTGGTTTTTAGTGCACAATTCAGTAACATTAATTACAGTTACAATGTTGTACAACTATTACCACTATTTTTCCAAAAGCATTTCATCTGCCTACATGAAAACACTATAACCTCTTCCTCTCCCTACACTCTCTGGTGGCCTCTATTCTGCTTTCTGTCTCTATGAATTTACCTAATCTAGGTTATTTCATGTAAGTAGAACCACACAGTTTCTCTCCTATTGTGTCTTCACTTAGCACTGTCTTCAAGGTTCACCCACATTCTCATTGTGTATCAGAATTTCATTCTTTTAGGCTGAATACTATTTCATTCTTTTAGGCTGAATACTATGGACATGCCACAGGCTATGGTTTGGGTCTAGGATGTTCCCCCAAAGGTCCGTATGTTAAAAGTCATGCTATGGGGAGGTGGTAGAAACTTTAGGAGGTGGGCACTAATGAGAGGTCTTCTGGTCATTCAGGGCACGCCTTGAAGGGGTAGTTGAACGCCAGTCCCTTTCTCTTTCTCTTTTTTATTTTTCGCCTCCTGGCCATGAGATAAATGGCTTTGGTCTAACATCTACTTCACATCGTGACAGCTGCCTCAGCATAGGCCCAAAAGCAACAGGACCAACCAAGCATGGACTGACACCTCCAAACCTGTGAGCCAAAATTTGTTGTAGCAACAGAAAGCTGGCTCATTCGCATTTTCTCTCCCCACTCATCTACTGACAGACATCTGGGTTGTTTCCCTGACGCTGAGACCTTTGCATAATGATCTAATTCAACCCGCACAGCACCTCTGTGATGACAGCACTCCTGTGAGAAGGGCTCTAGTCACGCGACTAGTTAGCAGGAGAGCTGGAAGAGTGGGGATTCAGATCATCCAAACTCATTATCTGATTCATTTAAGCCAATAAAAAATGCTGGGAAGTTCCTCCACCAAGAGCTGTTAAGCAGGAAAGCTGGTGGGGAGGGTGATGAAGAGGAGGCCAGGCCCTGCACATGCAGAGCTGTCATGGAAAAAGCTGGACACTTAAGGCAAGGAAGAGGGGGATTCAGGAAGCAGGCCACCCAGAGAGGTGTGCAAAACTCAGAGGGTGGGCACGCCTGAGGTGGGACAGGCACTGGACAGAGAATGCTGGAAGCATGCTCTGAGGGAACAGAACAGGGCTGGAGGGATTTCAATTTCTACAGAGGAGCGAAGGAGGAATGTCTGCCCCAGGAAATGTCGCAGGTACTGTTCTATTTTAGAGAAGACCTACAATGTTAGTCTTTTTTATCACTTAATTTTACCATATTTGTTAAAAACATTTAAAAATTACATGTATTTCATTTATTTAATTTTATCAATTCTTAAAATGAAATAAGTAAGATGTTCACATAAAATATGAGTATGAACTTCTGTAAGATACATTATTAGCTGGCAATGATGGGTGCTGGACACTGGATAGGAAGGAGGCCTGCTTCTCACTGTGTGCCCTTTGGGATGGTTGGATTTTCAGCTTGTTCACATATTACTTTTTTTTTAAAGAGTTTTTTTTTTTTTTAATGAGCTAGCATACATGGTAGACAGGTTCAAATCAAGAACTATATTCAGCTTCATTAGCTCTAACCCAGTAGCAAATGCCAAAAGTATGAAGGATGGACAACCCTGGAGTGTGGGAGCGAGACAACACTACGCTTCTTTGACATACTGAATAAAGCTCCACAACCAGATCTTCTGTTAAATAATGAGTAAGTGCAGAATGCTGCACATACAACTAGGCAAAAGAGGGCACTGCCTCTAGATCCAGACCAAAGGCCTGAACTTCAAGGTTGAGTTTTCAATACTACATATATTTGTAAAAATCCAATTAAGAACCATCAGCATGATGCCAGAACTACCTTGCTGTCACTGGTCATTCTTCTTTCAGGAACATCTTACAAACCACTTGTACATTTCCTCAACTCTACCACAACCTCCCACTCCCACCCTGCGACGCCCTCATCTTTCCTGATTCTCTTGTGGTCTCCCTGTTATTCTGAACCATATCCCTGTCTGTATGCCCGTCCTATGCACATTCTTGCATTTTACCACTTTGGAGACTGAAGAGAATAAAAATCAAAGAAGTCAGGAAAAATGCTCATTTGATAATGTAATCTTCTTTGTAAGTGCTCATAATATAGCTATAAGCATTTAATTTGGGCTTCTAATTAGAAAAAAATTTAAGCTACTCTATATGCTATAGCAATGCCATCCATTACTACTTAAGAATTATAGAATTTAGAAAATAAATGTTATGGGACAAAAAGTCAGAAAAATAAACCTAAGGCAAGACACAGAATCAAGATAAGTGTCCACTGATGGACGAATATATATACAATAGAACACTATTCAGTCCCCTGAATAAATATTATATAATGTATATGTACATTATACATATACATTAATAATGTATATATATTATGCATATGCATTAATAATATTTATATATTAATAATATATACAATAATATATAATATATAATAAATAATATTTATAAAATGTATACATAGTGTATGGCTAAATAATATTTATATAATGAAATATGCATATTTAATGACATATATAATGGAATATTATTCAATCATAAAAAATGAATGAAATCCTGTTGCTTGTGGCAAAATAAATGGAAATGGAGGACATTATATTAAGGGAAATAAGCCAGCCACAGAAAGATGTTCTCTCTCATATGTGTTGGCTTAAAAAGTTGATGTCAAAGTATAAGACAGTAGAATAGTTATTGCTAGAGACTAAGAAGAGCAGGGGAGGAAGGTGAGGAGGTGGCTGAATAAAAGGTACCAAAACACAGTTAGCTAGGAGAAATAATTTCCTGCTCTACAGCACAGGAGGGTGACTACCGTTTAGAATAACCTACTATATATTTTATGAAGAACCAGATGAGAGGAGCTTAGAGGTTCCAAACATACAGAAATGATAAGAAGACAGAAGTACTGATCACTCTGATTTGATCGCTGCACACTGTACACAGGTAGCACACTGCATACATGTAGCACACTGCTTACATTAATTGAAATAGCACACCATATTTCATAAAAATGTGCAATTATTATGTGTTCATTAAAAATAAAAAAGAAAGAAAACTGCATATGCACTCTTTGAAGGTGCCTGACACCTGGGGTCACTTCCCCTTGCAATTTATATGTTCCACCAAAAGAGGGAAGTACCTACACCAGTCTTCACCTTCAGCCACTGTTTCCCACCTGCAGTTAAACAGTGTTAGCAGTATGTTACCATTTCTATTTTGTTTAAAAAAAAAAAATTCTTGCAAATCTCCCCTTCAAAATACAACAAATTAAAAGCATCTAAATAATTACTGGTGAGCATGCGAGGTCCTCGGCAAAGATCAGATTAGTGCACAGTGGACTTACTCAGCTGAACATGCCAACATTACTATTTCAAATTATTTTCACAATAGCCATATATTCCTTACTTCTTACCCACACCAGACAGTTGTATTAAGAAGCACTGGTGCGGGCTGGGATTGTGGCTCAGTGGTAGAACACCTGCCTCACATGCGTGAGGCACTGGGTTCGATCCTCAGTACCACATACAAATGAATAAAAATAAAGATATCTGACCATCTACAACTAAAAAAAAAAAAAAATTAAAAAAAAAAGAAGCACTGGTGCTGGGTACAGTGATGCCCACCTATAATGCCAGAGACTTGGTAGGTTGAGGCAGGAGGAATGATAGATGGAGGCAAGCCTCAGTAATTTAGTGAGACCCTCATCAACTTAACAATTCTCTGTCTCAAAATGTTGAAAAGAAAAAAAAAAAGGACTGAGGATGTAACCCAGTGATAAAGCATGCCTGGTTAAATTCTCAGTACAAAAAACAAAAAGAGCAGCACTGGTTGAAATATAATTATGCCTCATTATTCTTTCACCAGATCCATACTTATTTAAAGTACTAGATGTATGACATGTTATTTTTAAATACCTATATACATCGTAACTTTTCTTATACAATTAATGTGATTATTTGTTAAATGAGAATAATTCACATTTGTCTTTTTCTGTAGTTATTATTAAAGTATTATTTAAAATCAAATTTAATATACTCAAATACCTGGTCAAAATACTTCTAAATATCTACATTATTAAGAGTAATTCAGAATATTAATATCTGGCATTATAGCTATAGATGTTTGCTACTCAAAAAAAAAAGATTGGAGCCAGGCGTGGTGGTACACACCTGTAACCCCAGCAGCATGGGAGGCTGAGACAGGCGGATCATGAGTTTAAAGCCAGCCTCAGCAATGGCAAGGCACTAAGCAACTCAGTGAGACCCTGTCTCTAAATAAAATACAAAATAGGGCTGGGGATGTGGCTCCGTGGTCGAGTACCCCCTGAGTTCAATCCCTGGTACCAAAAAAAAACAAACAAACTGGAAAACAAAGTGACATGGTACAAAGTTCCAGATTTTGAAATTAGAAACCCAGAGTTTGGCCTGCCACTTGCCAGCCTTGTACCATGAAACAATTATTGAAGTTTGTTTTCTTTCTCTCCACCCCCACTCTCTCTCTCCCTCTTCCTGCCCTCTCTCTTTCTTTCTTTCTTTCCACAAGACAAAGGAGTATTCAACCCTGGTAGGAAGACCACAAAGCCAATTCACTTATAGTTTTATAACAAGAAATTAAACTTTCACCAGAAGATAGTTCTCTACTTAGACTTATTAGGAAAGGTAAGCAGCCCCTCAATGCACAAAACAGAGCAATCTGTGTGCTACAAGAAGCCTTGGTTTTAATAAGCAGCCTTAATAACTGGACATTCAGCTCCAGCAGCACCCTGGAGAAAAGGCACCAACCTCCTCCCTGGCCACCTAAAATGTCTTTACATTCCTAGTACAATCTTCCCAACTAACTAGTCATTGATTAAACAATGACAGTATCTCAAGAATTACTTCTAGCCAGGCACAGAGGCATATGCCTATAATCCCAGAGACTTGGGAGACTGAGGCAGGAGGGTCTCAAGTTCAAGGCCAGCTTCACCAACTCAGCAACCCTGAGCAACTCAGAAGGACCTTATTTCAAAATAAAAAGGGTTGGGGATGTAGCTCAGTGGTATAGCACCCCTGGGTTCAATTTCCAATACCAATTGGAAAAAAAAAGAATCACTTCAATTGCTTCCAGGAAATTTACCTACAAGTCACCTTCTTCAATGGTTCTTGTTCCATTATCACAATTGAATATGGATATGGCTACTTAGCCTGATAAATAGTAAACTTGGGGCTGGGGAGGGAGCTTCATGGTGGAGTTCTTGCCTAACATGTACAAAGCCCTGGATCATTTGGTCCCCAGTAGAGTGTGAGGGGACTAACAGTAAGTTTCTTGAGAGAAGTCAACCAAGTCATTGTGGTACCTCTAGCATGAACTAGATGATCCAGAAACATTTATTCATCGAATTGAATTTTAAATAATTGTCATGAATACAAACAGAAACCAATATCATCAGGTCAGAAAAGGTGAGACAATGGCAGAAATGTCTTTAAGATTTCAGAAAGGAAATCCTTTATCTAAATATTTACTATATGGATAAAATCTCTTATCAGTCCATCTCCAGAAAATCTGTCTTTTTAAAAAATAATAAATACATTGAAAGAAACAGTATTCCTCATTTCTAGGATTAGGATAGAATGTGAAATACTTGGACAGTGAGTGAGAAGGCACAGAGAAAGAAAATCCAAGGAGGAAAAGGTGCCTTCCTGAACTGTCCAGGATGCATCTAGCCTCAAAGACAGAGATGGATGAAAGTGTTGAGGGTAGAGAGGGACCCTGAAGACTCACTGTTATTTGACAGCAGAGAAGAGAACCCTGAGGGGCAGGGCTATATCTCCAGTAAATTCTCTCTTCTCTACCCAGAGGAACAGCACCTGGGTAGCAGTCCACACCTCAAAAGGACTATTGGCTACACATATTAGGCTTTACATTATAAAGAACATGGTGAAATCTGAGCACAACATACACCAGACACGGGCAGTCAGCTCTCACATGGAAATAACTTTGCTCTGAATATTTATTTTTCACTACAATGAGCTATATCAGAAGGGAGTCTTACTTGCATACAAAATTCCAAAGCCTACCTTCATTATCACCAAGAGGCACACAGGGTCCTGCTCTAAGCAAAGCAGAGAGAGCAAGTACAGACAAAGCCCTCCTATAAAACTCCATTTAGTTAGGTCTCATAGAATCTCTGCTCTGAAATCTCACAGCTTATTGAGAGGAAAAAGGGAAAAGCTGACTGCCATTGGTTGTGGGGAGCCCCATGTTCTGGCCCTCAGGGCCTACGTTACAATGCCCATTCACAAGAAGTCTCTTGGCTGCCTCCACCTGCCCAAATAGCTTTTCCTATTCTTTTGGTCCTTACTGAACACATAGTAGATAATTACTAACTTATTGCATTTGAAAACTGTGTTCACTGTAGACAAGGAAAACACAGTAGACAAAAAATAAATACATGAAAAGTAATCTCTAACATCTACTACCACTCCCTACTCTCCTCTCTCAGTAATTACCCGGTTGAAACACTTCCCTTCTTGAACAGCAAAAGGGTGAGGAGGTGAGGTCTAAGTTTACCTGAAGTTATTGCAGCCGAGGACCACTCCAACTATGTTCTTGCCTATGTCGTGCACATCGCCCTTCACGGTGGCTAGCACAATGGTGCCTTGGTAAGGGTCCTAAAAGCAAGCCACACAGTGAGCATGACTGGAGTTGCTCAGAGCAGGCCACCTACTTCTCAAGAGCCAGGCAGGTGCCAACCCAGAAAGGGATTAACACAACCACCTCAAAGACAAGCCCAAGACCCCAATAACGCACTAGGCAAGCAGAGCACTATAAGTGCAAGTAGTTCAAATGAGCCCATCTGGTGGGTCAGCACAAGGGCTTCGACAAAGATCGCGCACTGCAACCTCTCAAGGAGCATCTCACATTCAAAGAGAACAGACCCGCAGCTGACGATCACATCCTTCACCCCAAAAACTGTCTGACAAATGTTTACTGTCAATAGTTAAAGGAGGGGGTAAAAGAGAGGAGGTGTTCACTGCAATGTGCCCTCAGAATCTGAAAATAACCACATCGGCCCAGTGCAGACAGTGCTGGGTGCAACTTTCTACGACTTTAACACGGTCGCTATGCACACTGCCAGCACATCTCCTACCCTCCACAGGAAAAAGCAAGGAAAGGCAAGCAAGGCCAGGAGCATTTTTACATACACTATGTCTGTCTGAGCTGGACCAATGTAAGAACTAAGAATCCCAAGGGCCGGAGCTGGGGCTGGGGCTCAGTGGTAGAGCCTTTGCCTCGCATGCGTGAGGCACTGGGTTCAATCCTCAGCATCACATAAAAATAAATAAATAAATAAAATAAAGATATTGTGTCCATCTAAAAAAATATATTAAAAAAAAAAAAGAATCCCAAGGGCCAATCCTGCCTGAGCTTCACTGGGAGCTAAGCAAAGTCAAAAGGCTTACCGGTTTACTCTGGTGGCGCAATCAGCAAAAATTAAACTGAATCCAGTAGTGGTGTCAAGGACACTACTAGTACAGAGAAAATATTTATTTGTTCAAAAAAATTATCCAAAAACAAACATTAGCCCACTACCTAAAAAACGGGAACAGGTATTCATAGCTCCAGTGTCAGCACAGAACTTTGCCAATGTCAATTAACTTATATTTTGGATTTTGTCTTGATTTAAAAATTACACCTGTATTAAAAATTTCATAAAGCTACATTCAAAGGAAAACCCTACGTTATCTATAAGTGTGGTAAAAAGAGGGACAGATGTTAGATCATTTCTCTACTTTATCTTCAGTGATGAACAGCAAGCCAGCCTGACTACTGAGGCCCCTGCCCCACTCAAACAGGAGTCTCCCAGGCCCACTCCTTAAAGGGCCCACAGGCCTGAAAAAAGCGACTTGCCTCTTCTTCTACTATGCCATTAAGCACTCTGTTTTCTTCTCTTTCTTTTTCCATAAAGGGGATAAGGTGGCCAACAGCCTTCTTCATGACCCGAGCTGACTTTATAACCTAGGAAAAAGCAGAGTTGGTTATCTAACAGACTACTGCAACCACCAGCCAACGCAAACCACATGGCTTCCAATGGCCACCTGTGAAATCCCAGCCAAACTAAGAATACACACTTTAACCTCAGGCTGACTACACTAACCCTGCTTTGACAGTGAGCAGAATGAGAAATGAACTCCCTGAGGGAAAATCCAGTGAATGAGGCAGAGCAGGAGGAAAACAAGGCTGGAAAACAAACACTGAAAATTTCCACCTTCTTGAACTTTTGCCTGTGAGTTTTCCTCTGGCTGAAGGCCCTCTACTGCTTCTCTGCACTCTACCTGTCTTCCAGGATTAAAGTTTCCCCACCATGGACTCACTCCCAGCCTTCTTTACCGCACACTCAACTCACTCACAATGCAGCCTCCTATAGGACAAGGCCTGTGCAGTCCTTGGTCGCCTCCAGGCCCTCACCTAGTGTGTACTGACTCATGGGGTTAGTCGCTGCTACCAGTCAAAATAAAGAGTGCTGTTTTTACTTGAAATCTATCATTTAATGTACTACTATTTAAAACAGCAACATTTTTTCAAAGTATGCATTCTGTAAGATGAACACTTGCTGGTCAAATCAAATCTTAATACTAGCTTTAATCTTGAGTCTCACTTCACTTCTGAGGGTAAAAGGCAGTGCAGAAAATGACAACAATGATTATGAAGCCAGCAATTTCCAGATGATTTCCAGCTTCCACGCCACTCTAAAGATGGGTTTCCCAGACAACTCCAAACACATGGTCCAAATTGAAACGTGAACAGACTACCCAAATGCACATTCACTAAGACAGGAAGAGATTCAACTGTGAGAATGTCTCCCTATTTTTTTGCCAACCTGAGGTAGAAACATTTTTCCAGCTCCAAAAAGATCACCAACGACTTTCATGCCATTCATCAGGGGTCCTTCAATTATATTCAGAGGTCGGGGATATTTTTCCTGGTTTAACCTGGCTTCCTCCGTATCCTCAACAATATATTTTTCAATGCCCTTCAAAAGAAAAGGTTGAGGGGGAATTAAAGAAAAAAAATTGCCTTAAGTCCAAATGGCCAACAGAAAATGAATCATAGACACACATAAGAGTGTGAGTCCTGAATTCAGACTGTGTGAGTTCAGATCCTGCCTTCCAGCACCAACTCAGGCCATTTATTAAGCTTCACTTTCCTAAGAGTGCCACAGTATCTTGCTCATATATTTATTTTGGGAATTATTAAATAACCCATGTTAAGTGCTTAGCTGGCTTTCTTGATACAAAGTAATACTCATGAAAGTGTGCTATTAATGAGAATGTGGACTAATTAAAGTAGATTTCAAACTCAGGTGTTTGTATTCTTTTTTTTTTTTTTTCTTGTTTTGGTACTGGGGATTGAACTCAGCGGCACTAGACCACTGAGCCACATCCCTAGGCCTTTTGTGTGTTTTATGTAGAGACAGGGTCTCGCTGAGTTGCTTAGCGCCTCCCCATTGCTGAGGCTGGCTTTGAACTCATGATTCTCCTGTCTCAGCCTCCCAAAGTGCTGGGATCACAGGCGTGCGCCAACATGCCTGGCTGCATTCTTCTATTTTAACAGATTATACATTAATAACATCTCTGTCAAATCAGTGTTTTCTCACTGTACTACTACTTGGCTAGAAGGTAAATGAGGGTGAGTGGGGTTCTCAGGTAAAGTTCAAAAAGAGGCAGCCTCCCCAACTAGGCTTGAGCAAGCCCTCCTCCAGGGTCCTCTACTCACGGATCCTTGGATGTGCCTGACTAGTTCCACAAACTAGAATATGCGAATCTCCAAAGGTCCAGGAGTTGAATTTTTGAGGGAGAAAAAAAAAAACTCTGAAATTTCCAGACTCACAAATGGGAAACTAAAGCCAAGAGATTATTTATCTTACTAAAATCCCAATCATCCATAGAAGATCTAATATTGACTTGCTGATGAACCTAAAACAACTTGGTCAGGGCCAGGTTCTCAACTTCAGTACTACTGACACGGGGCTGGAATATTCTTTGTTGCATGGGGCTGTGTTGAGCAGCATGCCTGGTCACTGGATTCTAGTAACATCTCCCACCCCCAACTTGACAACCAAACATGTCTTTAGACAGTGCCAAATGTGCTATCACACAATGCAGGGCAGGAGAACCACCCCAGGTTGAGAACTGGTGGCCAGGAGTTCATGGCCTCTCTCACTCCAGCTGCTATCGACACTAACCTCCCACAATGGCATCAGACAGCAGTGACAAGCTGCCAGCTGGCCAGGGCAGGTTCCCGTACTCACCTTCACAAGGGCATACTCAAGCCGTTCTTCAATGGGGCTATTCCTCCACTCATCAGTCTGAATGACCTTCTTCCCTCCTTTGCCATGAGTCTGAATTGAAATTTGGACCAAGAAATGGATGCAAGAAGTCACTTATTGAGCCATTTGGCAGCAACTAATAATTTGTGTCTTACATTTTTACATTTCCAGCTCCTGGAAGAAAGTCCAGCATGAATTAAGACATATGTCTCTGACCTGGCATATGTTTACTCAGGATCGACCACAGTGCCAAGTCTGGTGAGATGCATAAGCAGCTCTTCTACCTCTTTCCGTTTTCACCTGAACTTTCACTCTCTGTGGCAAGCATCCCTAACCACCTCCACCTTTGGGCTCAATGCTCCTTCAACATCCTCACAGCATCCTGCACTTCCCCTACCACCACCGCTACCGCACTGGATTAAGATCACCTCTGTACACTTTCTGCATGTCTCAGTGAAAATCAGCTGAATGCTGAACAAAAACTGATGTTGCTGCAGCAATGCTTGTGCAGGAGAGTAAAGGCCAAGTCACAGAGGGCCAGAAATTCATGATGTGGAGTTTGGACTTAACCTCAGGGCAACTGTGTGGTGGGACAGAAGGCACTAGTTACAGTTCTACAGCTGCAGGGTCACATTCAAAGTAGTGTCTTTTTTTTTTGGTACTGGGGATTGAACTTGGGGGCACTTGACCATGGAGCCACATCCCCAGCCCTGTTTTTGTGTTTTCATTCTCTTGTCTCAGCCTCCCAAAGTGCTGGGATGACAGGCGTGCACCACCATACCCAGCTTCAAAGTAGTGTTTTTAAGGGAAACTCAGAAGGGGCCTAGCTTGAGTGCTGATGACAGGAAAGGCCAATAAAAACAAACATAAAGGCATCAAGTTGCCAGTATGAATACAAGAAGGAAGAATCTGAGGAGAACACTAAGATATAGGGCCAGAGTGGTAACTGGAATAACAAGAAGACAGGACTTTCTCATGTAGAAAAACCTAAAGAATAATTAAAAAAGAAAAAGTCTTTCTAAAGCTCACATTCTCCTCACTGGTACACAGAAACACCATTTGTTCTATCAGCCAGATAATTCCTCCTTGGGCGATAGGTTACTGGGTTAAAACAAAGCAGTCTGTTCCAAATACTTTGGGTGGGGGGGCTTATGAGCAATTTTATTTTCTCTTTTTGCTTACCTGTATTTTTTAAATTTTCCAGAAGTAATATCTGTCGCTTGGTACAAAAAATATATATTTTACACTTCAAAATAAATATAAAGAAATCTAAGTCCCAGTGTGCACCTGTAATCCTATCAACTTGGGAGGCTGAGGTAGGAGGATCAGGAGTTCAAAGCCAACCTCAGCAGTTTAGCAAGGCCCTAAGCAACTTAGCCAGACTCTGTCTCAAAATAAACAATGAAAAGGGCTAGGGCTGTGGCTCAGTAATTGAGCGCCCCTGGGTTCAATCCTCGGTACCAAAAAAAAGAAATTTAGGTTCAGAATGCTGAAGCAGCCTAAGAATGGTCCATTTCTTTCCTTACCCTAACCACAATATCTTCTCTGGAATGTTCGTTGATCCAAAGACATGATTAGATACATGCTTCTATTCTACAATGGAGGTCCAATACTTGTGAGTAATAAATCCAAAGAAGGAAAAAAGCCACATTAGACACTTTTCTCTCTACCTGGGCATAACTTAAGAGCTTCTCAGTGGCCTCAGGGTCTTTATTCCAGATGAGGTCTTCACAGAGCTGAAGAAGTTCCTTGTGGATATCATCGTACACTGGGAGGTTTCCTGCATTCACTATCCCCATGTCCATACCAAACTAATAATAATAAAAAGAGAAGTGAGGATTTCCAGTGATGCCCTAAATCAGGAATCAGAAAGAAAATATTTTAGGCCATAGTCTCAGTCACAACCACTAGACTCTGCCACTGGAGCCTAAAAGCAGCCTTAGATGAGATATAAGTGAATGATGCATTTAGGGGGTACCCCAATCAAACCTCCTTGACAAATATTGATCACAGGCCAGTTAGCCTGAGGGCCACAGCTGGCAAACCCTGCCCTAAGTAAAAGCTGGTTTCAGGGGCAGGCAGGCCTCCAACCATACCTTGATTGCATGGTAAAGGAAAACTCCATGCATTGCTTCTCGGATGGCTTCCATCCCTCGGAAGGAGAAGGACAGGTTGGAAAGACCTCCACTTATTCTGACTCCTGGTAATGTTTCCTGGCAAAAATTTTAAAATGTGAAGAGTTTTATTTTTGCCCAAAGCAGCAATCATATCCCTTAAGCTTTATGTATGAGTGGAAAATAAACAACGTGAAGTCCAAAGTAATACAGAGCTTGTTGTAATTAGACATAGACCAAAGTGTGCTATATTATGGTGTTGTAAAGGCACTGCTTCATCAACTGCCCCCCTTTCGACTTTAATCTCTCTAAGGAAAAATACAAAATTCTACTTTATCTCTGTGTACTTCAGTAATGACCCTGATCAGGTATAATATACAATGAGGATTCCATAAAATATTTGCTGGATAAATGATAGAAAGGTGAGGGGGGACAACATATCTGTGTGTAAACGCACACACACACAGTTCCCCACTCACTGAAGGCAAAGGTACCTCTAAGGTATCTTTAACCTAAATGAACAAACTCTGTTTTTCCTTATAAACTTCACCAATTATAAAAGGTTAAAAGGCAAGTGAGGTTCCTGCCACACCTATGACAATATCAATCATCAGTAGAGATCCCAACAGGATCTCTCACTTACTGTTGGCTCAAAAACAAGCAAGCTCAAGCACCGAGGAAGAGAGCTTGCTATTATCTATGTAGTACTATGACCCAACCACTGAGCTTCTGGAGTATAAGCTACAGAGAAACTTGGGCATGTGTGCCTAAGATACAAGAATGTTCACAGCAGCATTGCTCGTGATGGTCAGAAGCTGGAAACAAACCAGATGTCCCTAAATGGTAGAATGGTTAATTATGGCATAATGATACAACAGAATATTATACATTAATAGAAATGAACAAATGACAGCTACAGCAACACAGATAATCTTTTTTAAAATTTTTTTAGTTGTAGATGGACATAATATCTTTATTTATTTTTATGTAATGCTAAGGATCAAACCCAGCGCAAGTGCTCCACCACTGAGCCATAACCCCAGCCCCCAGATGAATTTTAAAATGAGTCTGAATAAGGAAGAGAGTCATAAACGCCTTATGATTCTCTTTAAGCCAAAAAACAGGCAAAATCAAACTATATTGTTTAGATACTCAGTTGGTTCTTACAGTTCTGTCCTATAAAGTCACTATAAACTCTGAAATAGGGAATACTGAAGCACTGCTCCTAAGGGAAATACATGGTCACAACACTTTCATCAGCCCATCAATGCTGAGCATGTCACAGCCTTCCTGCATTCATGACTGCTGGCCAACCCAGTGTATGCTTTAGGGCCATCTTAAAAAGCAAAATCACCCCAGGACACAGTGGCGCACATCTGTGATCCCAGCAACTCAGGAGGCTAAGGCAAAGGATTGCTGGTTTGAAGCTAGTCTCAGCAACTTAGCAAGACCCTGTCTCAAAATTAAAAAATATAAAGGGCTAGGAATGTAGCTCAGTGGTAGAGCACACTGGATTCACTCCCCAGTACCGTCCAATAAAAAGGTTTAAAAAAATGGCCCTAAATAACATGGCTAACTCAGGAGGATGGCTGTGATATGAGATGCAGGATGAGGTGTGCCCAGAAAATGAGACACAGGCACCAGTCAGGTGCTGCTCTGGGAAAAGTGAGAGCTACTAAATGCTTCATGATTATTTACTTATATGCTACATGTAGGTTTCTGAACTGCGTTGCACTTCATAATTTAAATAGCACTACACGAAATTTGAAAAAGTAACTTCAGAAAACAATTTACTAAACAACGAGAATATCAACATTCCCAGCCAAAAAATATGCGATAGCTCTAACCATTCACTAGACCCTTGTGATAAATCTGAGCTCTCTTTTGAGTAGAAGAGAGAAAATGACCCTTACTTACTTTAATGACTCTAGTTGCATGGATGAAATTTACAGCATACAAGTTGTGTTCTTCCATCCCAGTACCAATGGTGAGGATGTTAGGGTCAAAGATGATGTCATTTGGATTAAAGCCCAGTTTTTTCACAAGTAAATGGTAAGCTCGAGTGCATATACTGATTTTGATATCTGTTTCTGTCGCCTGGGGAAAGGAGAAAATATGAAATATAAAAACTAAAGTGTCATCCATGAAAATAGTATTCACTTGTTGAAAGCACTCAAGTAGTGTCAACACATGGATCCCACAGAAATACAAATGCCAAGCCTCTAAACATTTATCAAATTATTTCAGAGGAGAAATCTGTTTGAAGATCCTTTTTTATATATATGTAAACATACACACACATATATATACATATAATTTTTTTTGAATTTAAAACAGGGTCTTGTTAGGTTGTCCCAGCTGAACTTGAACTTGTGTTCTCTTGCCTCAATCTCCAGGATGGCTCAGAATGCAGGAATGCACCACTGTGCCTGACTCCCTTTGTATTTTTATCAACACAATGGTTAAGACTCTTTCTGCAAAAATCAAATTTTGTATGCACATAAATGGCATATGTAATGAAAAGTCTTCTTAAAAACACACATGATAAAAATTCAAATGTTATTAAAAGACAGACTAAAAATAAGTGTCCCTCCCTCTCCCGACCTCCCTGCGAGTTCTGTCACCCAGGCAGCACTGCCATCGCTTTCTAGAGTTTTCCACAGTAATGCTCTATGCTGAGACAGGTTTATTCCCCACTCCCCACGACAGCACTGTCTTGTGAGCATGTGCCTCAGCTTACAGACATGCATCAGGACCACCCTTGACAAGAGTCCCTTGAACTCCAGCAAGGCTCACACTCCCCACTGCTTCCCTTCTCCTTCACAGTCAGGGACTCCACCTCCAGCCCGGCCTCCAGCCCTACTTCCAGCCAAGGCTCCTCCCACATGCCTAAAACTCTCTAACTCCGTTGCTCCTAAGCCCTGCCACTTAGTGCTCACACTGCTCCAGACACCTCAAGACGTGGTTTTGTGCCTCAACATCTCTTGGGAATCTGGCCAAAGGCCCCTTTTCAGAAGCTGCTTCAACACCCTCCATAAAGCAGCCCCACCATCTCTCCCAACTCCTCCCTTCTTCAGAGCAGCTCTTTTCAGAAACTGTATTAATTTGGCAACTTGTTAGTTATTTTTTGTTGTTTTATTACTTATTATTAATTTGCCAACCTGTCTCCCCTAGCTAGAATGTCAGTCTGGCTGGATCCCCATCACCCAGAGCATTGCCTGTCAGAGGATGTGCTCAGTATCACTTGTTCAATGAATGAATGAAGGAACGAATGCGGCTTTTACTCAAAGCATTTCTGAACTTTGTCATGGAAGCTGTGTTTGGGTCAAACTTGCAACTTCAACACTAAGCACATTGACCAAATTACATTTTGAATTTCTGGCTACACGAAAAATCAAATATGCTCTGGAAAAATATATATATTTAGCAGTCTACCTTACCTGCAGTTTCACTTTCCACTATTTTGGTTACCCATGATTCACTGTGGTCCAAAAATATTAAATGGAAAACTCCAGAAACAAACAATTCTTAAGTTTTAAATTGCTTTCCATCCTGAGTAGCTTGATGAAATCTTGAACTAGCCTACAACTGTCCTGCTCCACACCCCTCAGGACATGGATCGTATCTGTCAGCATATACTTGCAGTACACATTACCTGTTCCTTGGCCTCATGCAGTTAGGTCAACTCCCAGACCTACTACCCCAGGATCATAGTGCTTATGCTCAAGGTACCCTTATTTTACTTGCTAATGGTCACAAAGCAGAAGGGAACAAACTGCTGGCAATTTGGAAATGCCAAAGAGAAGCCTTAAAATGCTTCCTTTGAATGAAAAGCTGAAGGTAAGATATTTTGAGAGATTACACTCTACTAACTTTTATTAAAGTAGATTGTTATAATTGCTCTAATTGCTCTATTTCATTATTTATTGTTGGTAGTCTTTTACTGTGCCTAGTTTATAAATTAAATTTTATCATAGGTATGAGCAGGGAAAAAACATGGTCTAAAAGTATAGGGTTTGTGGTTTCTGGCATCCACAGGAGGCCTGAACATATTCCCTGTGGACAGGGACCAGGACCATACTTGCTATCACAATAGGAAATCCAAAAATCTGCCACATACAATTCTGAAGTGCAATTCCTAATGAGTATTAAAAAATGTTCTTAAGAAATGACCAACCTGGGCTGGGATTGTAGCTCAGTGGTAGAGCACTTGCCTCGCGTGCGTGAGGCCCTGGGTTCAATAGTCAGCACCACATACAAAGCAATAAAATAAAGACATTGTGTCCATCTACAACTAAAAAAATATTTAAAAACAAAAAAAGAAAAGAAAAAGAAATGACCAACCCCACTGATGGATGTGCTGCAGTCTTCTGAGGAGCTCACTGAGGGAGAGGACAGTCACCAGGATGGGCACACCAAGTCATCTAAGAACCAGCTCCAATCACAGCTCCTGACTTCAGAGGGAGCTCTGCAGCCCAGCATGGAAACTGGGACACAGGCACAGCTCAAGGACAAGTGGTGAGACTCTCTTCCAGAAAGAGTGGAGGAATTATTAGATCTAGTCCGTGATCACTTCATGATCACCGGTTCTCACCGGTCTCTTTAACTGTTCCTTGCTGCTGATGAGTTCTGATTTCACCCTCTACTTAGGAAGCACTCTCACAACTTCGTAGACTAAGGGGCCCAGGAAAAGGAGGATAAGATGGGATTTGTGGCCCCACTGCACCAGGCTGTAGGGGAGGCAGCCAGCATTTACCTTTCATAATCGGATTTCTCCTATCAATTCCCTTCCTGTGCCTTTAGTTAGTGTTAAGGTTAAGGCCAGACTAAGGTGTGGGCCAACGAAAAGCAGTAGGAGTAGGTCGCCCAGAGCTGCCATTTCTCTTGGGTCCAGTTCCAGAAGGCCCAACAGAGCCCTAAGCTCTAGGTTCACAACCTACTGGAGCCCTTTAAGAAAAATGGCGCAGGGTTGGGGGCAGGCTTTGGGTCACCAGCGTTACTGGTATTTCTTAGTAACCTAGCCTGGTCAGCACATGGAAAAGAGCATGGTCCTGGTCAATTCTATTGTTTTTAGAATGGCGTGTAGCACAGCTGGGCATGCTGAATCTGCACCCTACAGAGGAGTGGGGTGTGGGTGTAGCTGCACACGAAGGGCAGCACTGTGAGGGGTACATGTGCAAGTGTCCTCGGGGACAGGAATTCATCTGTAGGGTCAGAGCAGCCAACCACACCATGCTGTCAGGCCAAGGCCTCAGAGTACTCTCCCATGAACAAGACGTTCAGCTTGAATGAAACAAAAAGGTCTGGAATGAACAAAACTTCCATGTGCAAGCCTCTCTGCCAGTAGTGGGTCACATCGTGCTTTCTGTTAGGTTCTCCAAGGTCCCCTGTCTTATTCCTCAGCCAGAGCTGTGAGACAAACATGCTGGTAAGGGGATTTCACAGATCCAGGCCAGCAGTTCATCAGCACAACTGGGTGGAGGCTTTACCAGGAAGGGCGGCAACCCTGGTTGTGCATCACAACCTAGAGGGATTTTTGTTTGTTTTTTAATGTTAATACCTCTCCCTAAAGCAGTTAATCAGAATCTGGAGATAAAGGTACAACAGAAGTATTTTCAGGAGCCTTAAGAACCACTGACAGTTAAGATGAGACCCTTTCAAGGTTGTTTGCTTAACAATCCTCTCTGCAATACGAAATGTGAAGGTCTAGATGAAACAACACCACATTCTAACAGGGAGTAAATGAACCCACCCAGTTCTCAATCAGAAACAGAAAAGCCACGAGCATCTAGAGAGCTAGGACACTGAGCATGGGAGGTATGCCACCAACAGGCCACATTCCTGTCCTTGTGGGACAGGTGAACATCTCAGACTTTAGGGCCTGGGCCCAAGAGTGGTTTGGAGTCTCATACTCCTCATACCCTACTATAAAACTTCACTGTTATGAGTAATCTGGGTAATCTTTTTTTATCCAAAAAAAAAAGGTACTTAAAAGGCATCTTACAAGAAAAGGCCCAAGAATAAAACTAATCATGCAATGTTACCCAGGGAGTGGTGATCTATCTAAAGGAGCTGAAGAGGAAGCCCCTGAAATGTAGAAACAGACATCAGGTCTCAGCAAAGCTCAGAGGAGGTCAGAAGAGAAATTTGAGGAGGTCAGTCACTTTCTAAAAGGTAGCAATCAAGGGAAAACTAAAAACTTCTAATTGACTTCAGTCTCTTAACTCTTATTTCTATAGCTACACTATAGAAATCCAAGATATTCAGTTGAGAAATAGTGTCAATTCATCAAAGTTCCATAAAAAGCCTTGGTTTGAAATAAAAATCTAAAAATCACTATCAAAGGAAAATATTTACCTAAGAAAAAGCCAAGCAAAACAAAAACAAGAAACCAAGAAAGAAACTGGCAAGACAGTTTACGTTCTTCAAGAACAATGTGATACTAACTCTTCACTCTTTTCTAGGTTAGAATTAATTACATTCAATCAATCCCCTAATGGGGATTAATTTCTTCATAAACTGAAAATTTTTAAATCATTTTAACACAGGAAATTTGTTACAAATAATGGATGCATTTATAGGATGGTATTGTTTTATAAAATTTACACATATACAAATAAATAATATAGTCCATTCTGTGATTACATTTAAGAAACCTCACGTTCAAAAGTTATATGAAAATAATCATTTCAATTAGAAAAAAACTAAATCTAGAGAATGAATAGTGATAAAATTATTTTTCCCAAGGAAACTTTATTATAAATTGTTCTACATCTTGCTTTGTGGTATTAAAAATAATAGTTGAGACAGATGCAGTAAGGCATGCCTGCCTACAATCCCAGCAACTCAGCAGGCTGAAGCAGGAGGATTGCAGGTTCAAAGCCAACCTCAGCAAATTAGTGAAGCCCTCAGCAACTCTATGAGCCCCCATCTCAAAAAATAAAAAGGGCTAGGGATGTGGGTCAGTGGTAAAGTTCAAACTTCAGTTCAAAACCAGCCTCAGCAATTTAGCAAGGCCCTAAGCAAATCAGTGAGACCCTATCTCTAAATAAAATATAAAAAGGGGTTGGGGATGTGGCTCAGTGGTTGAGTGCCCCTGAGTTCAATCCCCAATTCCGCCCCGCCAAAAAAAACTTTTGTACAAAAAGAATTAACACTTCTGTTAAAAATGATTTTATTCCAAAAATTTTAAAAAGGCAGAAAGAAAAGACACATGTTTATTAACCGTCTATATGTCCCCATGTGGTGGAGGTTGGGGTGGACCTCTTATCTGGTGTACATGAGGCCTTGGGCTGAACCCCAACATGGTGGCAAGAGGAGGTAAATAAAGGCATATGAAACTTAAAAATATACATATACATATACATATATATATATATATATATATATATCCCCATGTGAGACCATCCCTACCCCTAAGCTATTATCAAATTTTTGTTTTCTTTCTGTTCATACTACTTGTTAAATAAAATTAGCATCTTTTCACTTTTTTCTCCTCCACATGGTTCCATCACCTCATTCTTCTTTGTTGTTTTTGTTGTTGTTGTTGTTTTGGTTTTTGGTACTGGGGATTGAACTCAGGGGCACTCGACCACTAAGCCACATCCCCAGCCCTATTCTGTGTTTTATGTAGACACAGGGTCTCACTGAGTTGCTTAGCGCCTCACCGTTGCTGAGGCTGGCTTTGAACTTTTGATTCTCCTATCTCAGCCTCCCAAAGTGCTGGGAATATAGGCGTGCGCCACTGCGCCTGGCTACCTCATTCTTTTTAACTGCTGCAAAATTTAAGAATTCCCCTAGTAATGGCTACTTAGAGTGTTCTCAATTTTTGGCTATCATAATGCTACAATGAGTGTGAACACACAGCCTTACATACTGAACCTATTACAAGATTTCCAAGAGGGGATTAATCAGAAGGGATGGATTTTTTCAATTGTTTTAATTACTGAACAGATACCAAAATGATTATGAAAGTTATGTGAGGTATAAAACATAACAATATAAACATCACCCAGTCAAACCACAGTTGTATTTGAAGCTTCCCATGTGCCCCACCCTGATTCCATGGCAGGGATAATATGAGAGTTACCGTTTATCAATAATTTGTTTGTTTGATAAAGAAAACAAACATTATTGCTTATTTCAAAACTTAGCATCTTCTCACAGGCTTAACTGACTGTTTTATTTTCTATAAATTGCTTATTTATTTTGTTTGTCCATTCTACTAAGTTCCCAGTCAACTTAGTTCTGGTCTCCGACCTACAGAAATCACTCCATACCAACACCAACCCATGCTGCTGCTCACGCTACAAACAGCACCGCGTCTTCACTGCATAATAAAGTTTTATCTCTGTATGTAAATATTCTACCTTTCTGGCCTTTTAAGTTGGTGATATCTTCTGCAACACGAGCTTAAGTTAAAATTTTCCTACATATTCTTTATAATTTTTTTACATTTAAATATTTAATCAGTGTAGACTTTAGTATATGGTGGGAATGGGGCTAGTGCTGAGGTGGTAAGACCACAAGAATTCTTCACAAATGGATTACTGCCATCTTCATGGGAATGGGCTACTTATGGTTAGAGTGGGTCTATTATAAAAGCAAATTCCACCCTCTCTTGCTCTCTCTCACCTTCTCTGACTTTCTGCCAAGAGACGATGCAGCAAGAAGGCCCTTACCAGATGTAGTCCCCAAATCTTAGACTTCTCGCATCCATAACCATGAGCCAAATAAAATTCTATTCTTTATAAAATACCAAGTCTGATATTCTGTTAGAGCAGCACAAAATGGATTAAGAGGGCTCTGACTTTACTTTCTTCCAAATGCATAACCAGTTGTCCCAGTATTGTTTATTGAAAAATTCAACCTTTCTCCACTGATGTAATGACTTTGTTCTATACCAAACCTTCACACAGATAGGTGTATGCATGTGTGTGTATGGATATACAGAGACATGTATTGTGTACATACAGCTATTTCATAATTCATTTCCTCCCACTGCTATCTAACCTGGGTGACACAATGCAGCTAGGTAGACAGAAACCACTCACCTGTCCTTCTTCATCGAAAGCCATAATCACCACAGCAGCTCCAAACTTCTTAATCTTTCTGGCCTTCTCCAAGAAGTCCTCCTCTCCCTCCTTCAGACTAATGCTGTTGACGATGCACTTCCCCTGGCAGCACTTTAACCCAGCTTCAATCACAGCAAAATTTGAAGAGTCAATGCACAAGGGCACCTAAGACAGAAGGGCAAGAAAATCAGAGAGTCACTAGTCACCACAAATCCTCATCCAAGGAAATAAACAAATGATCATAGTGTGTGGAAGATTTTAATACACTTGCTCTTCAAGTGTAACTTCCACATATAAGAGACTACATGCATGAGCCAGGACTTCACAATTCAAAGACCTGAATGGAATTAGTAAGATCAGTTCCCTGGTTTCAGCACTAGTTTACACTTTCAAGTGCCTTAACCCTGAGGCAAATACCTCAAGTGAGATTCGGACATCCTTGGTCTGACTGAGGGATTAAAGGTTTAGCCTCATGCCCTTTTCTGAAGAGCCCTCTAGCCAAGTTATTCAATTTCAATTATCCCTTTAAAAAACCAAGTTCCTGAGTGAGAAGAAAATGAGTTTTAACATTAGAAAGTAAAAGTAGATCCAATACTCAAAAAATGCATTTAACTAAAATAAACGACTACAGTGAAATGTGCAGAGGAGAAAAAGGTTTCTTTCTCATTAGTGTCTCTGTATCAAGGAAAACTGAAAGGAAGCTTAAGGGAAGGATTCAACTGGCAGAGAAATGAAACATGGAGGCTGATCTAGGCCCCATTGTTTAATTAGCCATTCAATAAATAATTTAAGTGACCACTATGTCAGACTCCACAGAGACAATGTTAAAACACACAGGTCCCTGGCTTCACCAAGGCTACAGAGACAAGTGATTAAACAGTAATCTCTTAAGAGCAGTAAATGCTAGAACAAGAGAGAAGCACAGAGTACTGTGAAAGGGTATTTCAGGGGCACCAATCTGTCTGTGGCAACAGGAATGGAGAGGGAGAATTCAAGGAACGCGTCTCAACAGGGTTGTCAGAATTTCCCTAAACCACACCTCCAAAGACAGCAGAAAAAAAAAAAAACAAACAAGCACTCTGCAATTTTCTATTCTTAGCATGCTAGTAATGAGGGATTTGCTAGAAAAAAGGTCAAATGCAATGAAATAGCAGACCAATGTTTAAAGAAATTGGTGACAGCACGGTGTCCTAACCCTACTGGTGAAAACATGCTAGTAGAACATTTTTTATGCTCTATTCTAATTGGCCAAAACTTGGCCTCTAAAAAATTTTAGTAGCAAGTCAAAAATAAGAAAGAAAAGAAAAAATTACCATAACGACTAGAGCACTAAGTAACAGTCTCTTAAGTTATGCGAGTACTTCATAGTTGACAAGATACTGCCATCATCACAATTCACAGACCAGAGCAGGTGAGACCAGCCCACTTATGGAGATTAGGGTCAACAACCACTCACCCCATCAGGGTGCCTGGACTCTGAAGGCATCCAGCTTTCCTGCCACTACCAAGCAGATCAACAACTGGCTCCAGCTCTGATTCTGACTGACTTTCAAGAGGTCACTGAGGTTCTTTGCACCTTAAATTCTTAAAAGGTCTACTAAACCCAGAAAAGTGGGTCTACTAAACCCAAAGCTTTTTAGTAAGGAGTTGTGTTTTTTTGGGGGGTGGGAGGATACTGGGGATTGAATTCAAAGGCACTCAACCACTGAGCCACATCTCCAGTCCTATTTTGTATTTTATTTAGAGACAGGTTCTCACTGAGTTGCTTAGTGCCTCTCTGTTGCTGAGGCTGGCTTTGAACTCATGATCCTCCTGTCACAGCCTCCCGAGCCACTGGGATTACAGGTGTGCATCACCGCGCCCAGCCTAGTAGGGAGTTTCTATTTTTGCTTTTTGTTTTGGTATTTTTGGTGGTACTAGAGTAGAACTCCAGGGGAACTCTACCTCTGAACTATATCCCAATTCTTTTATTATTTATTTATTTTTAATTTTTTGTTTTGTTATAGATGGACATGATACCTTTATTTTATTTATTTTTATGTGGTGCTGAGGATCAAACCCAGTGCTTCACACATGCTAGGCAAGTGCTCTGCCACTGAGCCACAACCCCAGCCCCTATTTTCTTATTTATTTTGAGATAGGTTCTCACTGAAGTGCCCAGGCTGAACTCAAACTTGATACTCCTCTCAAACTTGATACTTCTGCCTCAGCCAGAGTTACTGGATTATAAGCACGTGCCATGCACCCTGCTCAGTTTTTAGGGTTTTTGGGGTTCTTTTGGTATTGAGGAATGAAGCTAGGGGCTACATCCCCAGCCTTTTCATATTAAGAGGGCCTTGCTACATTGCTGAGGCTATCCTTAAACTTGCAATCCTTCTGCCTCAGCCACCTGAGTTGCTGGAATTACAGGTGTGTACCACTGTGCCCAGCATATCACCCAGCTCTTCAATAGGAGTTTTAATACACAAATTAAAGATTATAATTCAATGCTTACCACAAGACTTGTAACCTAAGCATTTGCTGAAGTCAAAAAAAAAAAATCTAACCTGAAATATGCAATTG
Source organism: Geosciurus inauris (assembly GCA_004024805.1). NCBI lineage: Eukaryota > Metazoa > Chordata > Mammalia > Rodentia > Sciuridae > Geosciurus > Geosciurus inauris. The sequence goes on from PVHX01002504.1 coordinate 136,264, forward strand.
GTGGGGGGCGTACTGGAAATGAGCCACCTCCCCAACACTTTTTCTTTTGAGATAGGATCTCACTAAGTTGCTGAGGCTGACCTTGAACTTAGGATCACCCTGCTTCAGCCTCCTGAATCACTGAGATTACAGGCATGTACCATACCCAACACAAAACACACAACTCTTAAAGCACCAGGAAGTGAGTAGGGGTATAGCTGTGTGGTCAAGGTTGGGGCTAAATTCCCAGCACCAAAAAACAAGTCAAAATAAAACAAAAGCACCACAAAGTTTCTTTTAAAAAATAACTTCAAAAATCACTTCTCATCACAGACTTACTGGCAGAGAAATTAGGTAAGATTTTAGTTTTTAGAACCCCTCTGAAATTTTTCAAAAGACTAATACTAAAACTAACATTCATCACCCCTGCCTCCACTTGGTACTAAGGGTTTAACCCAGAGGAGCTTTACCACTGAGTTACATCCTCAGCCCTTTTTATTTTTGATTTTGAGACAGGGTCTCACTAAGTTGTTTAAGGCCTTGCTAATTTGTTGAAGCTGGCCTTGAACCTGCAATCCTCCGGCCTCAGCCTCCCAGGCGGCTGGGATTACAGGTGTGCATTACCATGCCCATCTTCACTTTCACCTTTTAAAGAACAAACGTGGAGGCTGACATAATCCCTTGATTAACCCAGTTTTATACTTTTGTTGTAATCTGATAAGCCTAACAAGGAATCTTCTTCCTGATAAGGAAGCATTAACTAAACTCCATTGCCCTTGGCACACATGGAACAAATGATGTAGGAGGAACAGGTAAAAACATCCTTCCAAGATTCAGAAAGTGGGTCCTTGGATTGCCCAGAAATATAATACTCATCGGTTCTCAAGACCAATCCCAGAAGCCTTGGAAATAGCCAAGCTAAAACCATCTCTCTCTCCAAAATCTGGCTTATACTAGGCATGGTGGTGCAACCTTGTAATTCCAGCAGCTTAGGAGGCTGAGGCAGGAAGAGTGTAAGTTCAAGGCCAGCCTAAGTAACTCAGCAAGGCCCTAAGCAACTTAGTGAGACCCTGTCTCAAAATAAAAAAATAAAAAAGGTAGGGGATGTGACTCAGTGGTAAAGTACCCTGGGTTCAATCCCAGGTACAGGGGGAAAAAAATCTGGTTAATGTCAAAAAGGTTACCATTGGTCAAGAAAGCTGACAATCAATCAGGAGGGTGAGACAGGAGGATCATGACTTCAAAGCCAGCTTCAGCAACTTAGCAAGACACTAAGCAACTCACTGAGACTTTGTCTCTAAATAAAATACAAACAAGAGCCAGGGATGTGGCTCAGTGATTGAGTGCCCCAAGTCCAATCCCAGGTACCAATTTAAAAAAAGAAAGAAAGCAAGCTGACAATCAGAAACCACTATGCTCTAAATGTGGGAAAATAGAAAAATAGAGCATGAGTGGACAGATCAAGGAGACAAAGCTAAGTGAATGACACAGTGAGTCAACCAAAACCCCTCAAATACAAACTTTGCACAACCTTGGCAATGTCGGGCTCAGAAGCAATCAAGTTGCAAAATCTGGTCATTGCACTCGGACCATCTAGCATGCCATCATCCATGTTGATATCCAGCACCTGGGCTCCCATTTCCACCTGCAATTTGGCAATACTCAGGGCTTCCTGAGGGAGGAACGCAAAAGCAAACATCATTAGCAGACAGTGACCCAGAGAATGCTAACAAAAGTGATCCCTCACCACCCACAGTGTCCTTTTCCACTACTCTAGATTAACCAGCCTGGCTCCCTGCCCTCCAACCCTGCACTCTCCACAGATGAACCTTTCTCACAGGCCTCTTCCCTCATATTGCCTAAGAATCCATCAAAGCTGCTTTCCCACCATAAAGAATATAAAATCCTCAGCTTGAGGTCAAGGCCCTCTGAGCTAGCCCCGCCTTTTTACTCTGCCAACATAATCCCCTTCTCTTCTACATTGGTTTAGAACCAACTCAAGTTCCATTTCCTTCAAGAAAGACCTTATGAAAAATCATCCAAAACTCATCTGACTCTTCAATATTTGCCAAAACATGCAAAGTATTAATAGGAGGCTGTTAACTGGAATTGCATAATAAGAAATGTGAGATAACTATACTGCAGCATGTTTTATACTGAAATCCTTTTCAAATTCTTTCATATACTAGTAAATATTACAACCCCTAAGAACAGAACATGCTATGCAGTATTTCCCACTAATGATCATTTAAGGAATATCTTGCAGGACTGGTGTTCCAAAGAACACACTTTGGGAAACACTGCTCACTTTACATCGACCTGTGGTCTCTCAACACCATCATCATTTTCTCAATCCTTCACAAGTACTAGTTTAAGTTTTCAAAGAGATCCGAATCATCTGGAAACCAAGAAAGGGCCTTCTATATCTCCTCCGAACTGCTAAGAAAAATATACACTTGGTAATACTGAGACTTTGTTATTGCTTAAATCTTCATTGTACATATGATAGTGTGATAAAATAAGGGGGAAAAATCAATACTAGCTGATATTGTCCTGATTTTCCTTCGTCCAAGAAAATCAAATAGGAGTTTCTATCAGTCTGTGCACAACAGGCATGAGACCCTCTGGCACATGCCACAATAAAATGCCACTTGTAGTGAACCAAGGCAGCACAGAGAAAAAGCATCACAAATCAATGTGGCAAATCAAAACATGTTTTTTAGTATTAGTAATGATTTAAATAGTATAAAGAAGAAGTGTACCTGACAATCTCTATTCTGGAAGGTATTACATCTAGTTGAGAGTACGTGACACAGTCACATAAAAACCTACTGGGCACTGCCAGTGTAGGAAGGTGCAAGTTCCCTATGGACTGAACCAAGGAAGCCATCTGAGAGGGGAAGTCCTTAGCTGGCCAGTAGGGTGTGGACTGGAGGAGACAGAAGGTGAGCGGCAGAGGTCAAAAGATCTAGAAAATGGAGATGCCAATACCTCACCTGTCTATCTCATCAGTCATAGAATAACCACTTGAAGGCCCAACCCTCCCAAGTGAGCTCAGAGAGAAGAGGCGGTTTGTTTATAAAGAAGCACAAGGTGAGCAAGAAGCCAGGACTGAAACTCCTCTCAGGTCAGCGCTCTCTCCACTGAGCCAAAGAGCCTTGAGGGATCACTGAGTCATGGAAAACCACTCATGGCCACTCATCATCTCCTGCCTTTACTGCCTTCCCTCTACTCTTCCCATAAGGCAGAGACAGCAGAGTGGTTAGGGCCTGAGCTCCATGGACTGGGTTCTACCACTTACTTGCTGTGAAACAACAGGCAAGTAATTTAATCTCTCACAAAGCCTCCGTTTCCATGTCTATAAGATGGAGAGGACAGCATTGCTCATTCCTGGGGCTATGAAGAGTAAGCAAGTAATGACAGAGAGCAGTTAGCACAGAGACTGCACAGAGACCTTATTAAACATCCATTATTACTTCTGCCAGTTTGCTTCTTCCTACAGTGCTCCTGCAATCAGTGACAAGTTCATCAAATGCAAGAGTTGAAGGGAACACCAGAGAAAGGGCAGGAGAATCAAAATGTAAGTCAAAACACTGCCAAAAGCAGCACACTGCATGACTAGGAGAAGACGTCAGCACTTTCCTCAGCAATGGCGAGGCGCTAAGCAACTCAGTGAGACCCTGTCTCTACATAAAACACAAAATAGGGCTGGGAAGGTGGCTTAGTGGTTGAGTGCCCCTGGGTTCAATCATCCCTGAGGTCAATCCCCAGTACCCAAAAAAAAAAAAAAAAAAAAAGAAGGTGCAAACAAGAGCCAAGGTCTGGCAGCAGAAGCAAGCACTAGATCAGGAAGGGAAGTACCACACAGGTGGAAGATGCAAGGATGGCCTCCGAAGTTTGAACTTTAACACGTGGAAAGTTGGCCACACAGAACTTTTGAACTGGGGAGGACAACCATGACAAAAGCATGTGGCAGCAGTAAGCAGTGACAAGAATGAAGGGAAGGAGGTCAACTCAGGAACCAGGTAACCAGGCCCTGCAGCGAGGAGGAAGACACAACTCTGGGAAATGCCATGAAGTAGTCATTAGCAGGTCGATAAAGGAAGATTAATGGGTCATTTCCATGTGATGAAAACTAAATCTGCTCTGATACTAGTTTCTGAAACATCTATTTCCTAAAGTTGCAAAATCTTAAAGTGAGAAAAGTTGAATAATCAAATTAACCAACATTAATACTCAGACTAAATTCCTCTATTTTTAACTTCATATTTGCAAAAGAAAAAGAAAACCTATTCAGATGTCTCAGGCAGGCTCAATGAGGACTAAATTTTGCTCATCCACAATGTGACTGAGCTTAACATCGCTAAAACCATCACATAAACTTTCTAAGACAAGGGCCTGTATCTATTCTTTATCTGTTTCAATCTACAGCCAAAAGGATCAATACCCTCATCTATCAGCATTTTATGTGGTAAGGAGAAATTGAATAGGAACTTTCTTGGCTTTCCTTTTTCCTAGAAGGATTTGTGAGAGGACAAAAGGAAAGAATATTCTCAAACATTTAAACCTAGTTCATGATCAACAGAAACAGCTAGGAACTGAATTACTCACATCTCATCCCTCTTCATGCCCAAATGCAGTACTTTTTGACAAATACTGTTAACAGTAGCTTTGACTTTTCAAAGCCTCTTCCTCCCACTGGCCCCCGCCTGCTGCGAACACCCGCCACCGTCTTCTCACACTTCCTAGCAGTTCTGCTAACAGCACTACCAAGGGCAGAAGGATGTTCACTGACATGCTGACCAGCCAGAGACAGAGCAGATGCCTCCAGGTCTCATGAGGATGCTCACTTCATAGTTTCCTGCCATGATGAGTTTAGCAAACTTCCTGGATCCTGCCACGTTACAGCGCTCGCCAATGTTAACAAAGTTGGTGTATGGTCCAATCCTGAAGGGCTCTAGACCTTAAAAGAAGAAGCATTTTGAAAAACTCCTGAAATTACATATGGATGACATGAGACAGACAGATATAATTGTTTTCAGTAAGAAAAAAGTATTGTGCCAAAACCATCTGAGCAAATGGACAGGAGATCCAATGGGGAAACAAGGACCACGGCCTTCTTGAAGAAGACTCAAATACAACCAAGGTTATTTGTTGCAGCTTCTGGTACAATTGGAACTCTCAAAAGAAGTGTTTCAGGGTTGTATGCCACAAATATCCCTAATGAGTCGAATGATATTATTTCTGAGGAAGAAGAAAAAGTTTTATCTCCATATCCATATTTAATCAAGAGTCTAGGGCAAAAGCCAAGCAAAAAGTTAGAATCAAGGATTACTTCAGGATTTGTTAGAGGTCAAAATGAAGAGCATTCTCGAACATTTAAACTTACTTCACAATTAACAGAAATAGTTAGAACCTGCATTGCTCCTATCTCATCCCTCTTGATGTCCCAAAGCAAGAGGTTCAATTTTTCAAAGACTCACCCTCCCACTAGCCCTGCCTGCTGCAAACATGTTACCAGTTACCATCTTCTCACGCTTCCTAGCAGTTCTGCTAATAGCACTACCAAAGGCTATCATCCCAGCTACTCAAGAGACTAAGGCAGGAAGATCACAAATTCAAACCCAACCTGGGCACCTTAGCAAGACCCTTTCTCAAAACAAAATTTTAAAAGGGACAGGGATGTAGCTCAGAAGTGCTCCTGGGTTTAATCTCCAGTAACACTTAAAAAAAAAAAAAAAAAAAAAGATTATGCCACATCTGTACACTCAGCTTGAAGCTGGACAGAACAAGCTCTCTTAATCCCAACACTGTGTGTAGACTTGTAACCAGAAAGGTTAAATCAGGCTGTGAAGAAGAATCTAGGTGGAGACCTGGAAGACAGACGCCACTGCGGTAGGTCCACCACTAATGAGATGACCCAATGCAGGCCAGCTGGACTTTGACATCTATTTCCTTATCTGCCAACAAGTATTAACATTTCCCTTGACTCAGGCCAACTAAGGAACAAATATCAGACAATACACGTAAACATATTACATTGAGGTAAAGTGTCCCTCATTACTTTTGAAATGTTAAGCAATGCAGTCTCACTGGAGGGTTGTAGGCAACCTCTGGGGATAGAGAGCCCTGAGTTCAACCCACTGACCTGAAGGAACACCTCAGGCAACTTCCCACAGTCTCTGAGCTTATAAAATAGACTGTGAAGTATCTGCCTTACACAAGTGAAACTGGGTAACAGTGATGAGCACAAAATTAGCATCATCAATAAGACCTATAGTTAAGAAAATGGTTTCAAGTTCTGAGCTAAAGCATCAGTTGAGGAAGAAACAGATATGAGAAAGAGGAAAATAATGAACTAGGTGACTATAGGGAGCTGGATAATTATAAAAACCATTCCAGGCTATTTGTTCATGTTTTCAGAAGACATTCACTTTCCACAGTTCCAGCTTATGATTTCCCACTCTTTTTGTAATGACCCCCAGACTAGTCTCAGAGCCCTTGATCCTTAAGTCGACCAGAGGTTTGCAGGACAGGCAAACAGGGGTGCCAACTTTCACATGGCGAAGAGTTCTTGTGTGACCTCCTTAACAGCATTTCACACAAAACTTTTGCTTCTGCATGAACGTGAAGGATCTCACACAAGAACAGGCCTTCTTTCAAGTACAAATTCAGGAAAGACTTGAGTTAAAAAGCACATTTAATGTCATTCTTAAAGTCAATCTGAAGGTGACTATTAAAGAAATTTAGAAATAGTGCATGGAATCCAAATGGGGGAAAAAAGGATTGTACTTTTTACACATAAATTCTAAAAATAACCACACATAAATGGCTGTTTCATTCTGACTCTGGCAGAGCTTGGATTCTTTTATTCTGAGAGCTCAGCTGAAGTGATGCAGTCTTCAGCTAGGATGAAACAAACTTTCCTGACACACCTTCTTCTGTCAAAGCCACCATCAGAAATCATAAGGCACCCTTCCTTGACAAGTTGCTTGGTGAAACAATTCTGTTATTCTACCACTCAGAATAAACAGACCAAATACATCCTACAAATGGTTACTAAAATCAGAATCACCACATCTTCATTACTTACCAGACAGTAACATATGTCCTTCAAATACAGTGCCAGGTGGAACTCTAGGCTTGCAATTTTTCACAGCTTCAGCAATTTCCCTAAGTTAAGAGAGAAAACACTATATTCATTAATTCTGAATAAAATAATTTCAACTATGAAATCAAGTCTATTAACACAACTATGCACATAATTATATACCTACTTCCAAATGTCCAACAGCAATTATGCCTTTTAGTTCTCTCAGTCCACAGAAAATTTAATCTGTAACCCTTCACTTCTACGTGCCTGCCCAGCTGGCTATGCACTGGCTGTGCTGTTTCTGTTCTCAGAGATGTGGACCCGGAGCTGCATGAAGGTTTGTACAAAACACACTGCAAACCTCCTCCCCCATCCTCCAAACTCATAGATGTCCTTTACTCCAGCAAACCCACACACAAAACACGTCTTTGCTGCCTATTCAACAGTTTAACCACAAAAAAAGGAAGTTTTCAGCTTTGATGAGAAGGTGTAGACAGGAGTGGAGGAAATCAGGTCCTATGGATCCATTTTTACAATATCACACACATAGTAGGGAGTGTACATACCATCAACACTTCAAATAATTACTCCTCAAAATTTGTTTTAGTTATTTGCACTCTTTCACCTTATTTACTTTTAATGAATCATGTCTTTGCTGTTTTTTGTTTTTTAAGTATTGGGGATTAAACCAAAGTGGTATATTACTACTAAGCTACATCCCTGTCCTTTTTATTTTTTGTTTCGAGACAGGGTCTCACTAAGTTCCTTAGGGCCTTGCTAAGTTGCTGTGGCTGGTCTTGAACTTGAAATCTTCCTGCCTCAGTCTCCTGAGTCACTGGTATTACAGGTGTGTGCCTCCTCACCCAGCATCAATCATGTCTTAGGTTAACCAGGAAAAAAAATGTGGCCATTTCACTGAATTTATCAGAACCAGTAAGAACTCCTCACTTTACTGGTCCCTAAATTAATATGCAGATGTCTAAGTAAACACAGCAAAATATCTGGACAGATATTAATATATAGACATAAATATACACACATTCAGGAAGACATTTTTTTTAATTTTTTTTTAGTTGTCAATGGATCTTTATTTTATTTATTTATATGTGGTGCTGAGAATCGAACACAGTGCCTCACACATGTGAAGCAAGTGCTCTACCACTGAGCCACAATCCCAGCCCCTCAGGAAGACATTTAAAACAACTCTTTTTAAAGAAGAAATGATCTGAAAAAAAAAATTGTGATCCAATGATAACCTATATTAAACTACTACTAGGTTTAAAAAATTGGGGCTATTGGTGTAGCTCAGAAGAGCACATAGCAGCAGAAGGCCCTGGGTTCAATCACCAACACACACACACAAAAAAAATTATATTTCTTGTAAGCTTATTATAGAAGTAAAAAAAAGCATGTAACTACTAGGCACCTCAGTTGAATAAGCACATTACATGCATGAAAACAGACTTTAAACAGTGAGAAGACTGTCTCAATGTATGATCACTCACCACTCTAGACAAAAACAAACAGTACAAACTATGTTCTGTTTCAATGAAATCCAATGTTGCTATAATGCATAAAATGGTAAGCACACCTGTGGCCTTGCTCCTGTATCATATCTTCCTTAACACACTCACAGCCTAGAGCCAGGTGGAGGTGCTTCTCTTGGCCAAGACACTTGCTGCCTTGTTACCTTTTCCTTCCATGGAAGAATCTAATGGAGGTGTATACTGCCTACAGGAAATACAAGCTGCCTCCCTTTGAGCATTCAAATACTGTTTAAGGTATGTGTTTTGACATCTAGGATTTGTTCTGATATTCCCGGGGAACATGTAGGGGATTGGTAAAATAAGAATGACAAAACTGAAAAATCTGGCAACCACGTGATAAGTACAGGAAGCTTTTTTAAAAATTTTTTTGACTTTTATTTTCAGAATTTTTTCACAATAATAGGGTCTATTACTTTGCTAGAGCTGCTTTAACAATGTACCACAGACAAGGTGACTTAAATGACAGACATTTATCTTCCCACAATTTGAAGGACAGAAGGCTCTGGATGGGGTTGGTTCATCCTGAGGCCTCTCCCGTAGCTTAAAGACAGACATCTTTTACCTGTGTCTTCACATGGTCTTCCCTTTGTGTGTGCTTCTGTGGCCTCTTATCATAAGGTCACCAACCCGACTGGATTATAGGTACACCTACTCCTTTCATTTTAAGCGCTACAGGCCTTATCTTCAAATACAGTCTCATTCTCAGATACTGGGAATAGGACTTCAATATACAAATTTTGGGTATATAAATTCAGTTGATAAAAGGTAAAATACTTAAAAGTGATTATTACCTGATATGATCTGGTGTTGAACCACAGCATCCACCAACAATATTGACCAAGCCATCCGCTGCAAAGTCCTGCATTCAGGAAAAGTATCAGCAAGTTCATCCGGATTCTAAACTCACCAAGACCAATTCAACACGAAAGCCTTCACTTTCTGTATTTCCTGAATCACTAAAATTATACCAAAGCAACAGCTGAACATACTGAACTCTAGATACAAAATTTTCACCATCCCTAGATATAAGAGTATAGTGGAGGGGCTGGGGTTTTATGGCTCAGTGGTAGAGCACTTGCCTAGCATGTGTGAGGCACTGGGTTCGACTCTCAGCAGCACATAAAAATAAATAAATAAATAAAGCCCAGCAACAACTAAAAAAAAATTATTTTAAAAAAATAGAATAAACTGGAAAATAATTCAGGTATGGTAAAATCCCTTCTATCATTTAAAGTACATTGGGAAATGTATTTGCCTGTCTACTGAAATTAAAGATTTTCTTTACCCATATGCTAAGCTGAATGAATGTAAGCTAGATTAGATAATACATTTTCAAATAATACATAAAATGAATATCAGCTTTTCAATTTAATTTTTAAATAAAAAATTCAGTTGCTCTGTGATACTCTGTGATACTGTCCACATTTCAAGTGCTCTAATAAACACATGTGATGGTGCCTCCACAATAGAGAGCATGGGCCTGGAGGTGGTCCAGAGGCTGAATGAAAAACCCAGTAACTAAGACAGGAAGTCAAGGGCCTGAGAAGTCAGAGTACTGGAAAGAGCATCTATACACTGAAATCCTAAGAATTAAGTCAGAAATAGTTTAGTAGAGAATGTCAGTGAGCCAGGAGCTAAAAACTCAAAGAATGATGGGAAAGAGACCCAAGGGATAATAAGGAGCAATAGTTCATAGTACAGTCTCATGATTCAAAGATGGCAGGTGCAAAAGAGACAAGCAGGATGCTGAAGGGGGGCTGCATGTGTGAAGCATGTGTGAAGCACTGGTTTCAATCCTCAGCACCACATAAAAATAAATAAATAAAGGTATTATGGCCATTTACAACTTAAAAAAAAAAAAAAAGGATGGTGGAGATGAAAATGGGAAGCCAGGAGGACACCTACTCCACACATCAGTTTTAGGGACATTAAGGAGGGAAATTCATTACTTGGGAGGGTTGTAGAGGAAGCAACATCTCAGAGAAGAGCCAAGTTTCCATCAGTTTGGAGTGGCCTGCACTGGGACTTTTCAGAGTCACCAGTGCCAATCAACAATAAGGATGCTGACAACTGGTCCTTCCCTGTGTCTCTACCACCTTAATTCAGAGTAGCTATGATTCTATTATATTAATAACAAATATCAATAACAAATCCCTCTGGGATTTCTTCAGAGGGAAAATTTACTTCTGAATATTCTAAAATCAAAATTCTATCTCTTTTTTAAAGACCCAAGTGAAAGAGAACCCCTGACCTTGAGGTGCATGGCCATCATAGAAGGTGTTTCATCATAGTCACCAAAAGTGTTAGGAAGACCTGAGAAAGAACATTTCAACCATTATTGAAAACCACCTGAACAAAAGTCATAAAATTTTATATTGATAATTAAATGCTGCTTACCTGTAAAAGCAAGAATACATAATATTTACACAGTAAATGGAGATACCACACATACAACAAAAGGGCTGAGAGGGTAGCTCAATGGTAGAGCATCTGACTAGCATAAGCATTTGACTAGCTCTGAGTTCAATCACTAGTACCACCAACCAAAAGTGGGGAGGGGAAGATCTAAAAAAAAACAAGAAACAACCATCTCCTTCCAAATAAAATTTTCCCAAGTAAGACTTTACCCTCTACTATTCAGTTTCCCATTTTATTAATTATCCTCTTCCTGGATAATTACTAGTTATCTTATTCCTGGTAGGAAATACAATTTCTTATGCATTTTAAGATGTAAATATTTGGAGAAGGAAGGCTGCAAAGTTATTTTTAGCCCTAAGTAGCTGAGCAACCCTCAAAAATATCCACAGGGAAATCTGACCAACCCCAAACAGGTCACTGATACTTACCTGGATGATTTGAGAATTATCTATAAATGCAACTGGAATTTTTACACTCACTATAAACTCTAAGTACATCTTTTAGAGAGAAAAGAGGGAATAACACACAAGATTCTTCTGCTGTTCATCTACTAAGAGTAAAGCAGAAAAGGCTCCCTGTCCTCATCTCTGGCAATCTGGTTGGCCAAATCCACATGCAAGCACTGTCACCAAAGGCAAGGCGTTGGCAGCTTATGTGACCAGGCTCAATACCCACAGTGCTGTCCTACTGTGATGCTTCAAGCTGAGCCAAACTGTTTCTTCAGGTATCAAGGGAAACACTGCTCTGGACCCAAATCTATTCATTTGGACAATAAATCCCTGTTAAGCATCAACTATATACCAAGACCTATAAAACAAACTCTTCTAATAAGATCTACCATGCTTTGTGTACAGGAATCTCCCCCTTGAAACACACACCTGCATTGGGGTAACAGAGAACATAGGCTGTTGTACATTTTCCAATGGTTTCAATAAAAGGTCTCATTTCAGCTGCACCCAGAGCACAATTTAATCCAATGCTGAAAAACAGTAAGAAGAAATTAAAAGCATCATCTTTCATTCAATGTATTTATACATATAAAAGTTATGATAAAGAATATACCTAAAACAAAACAGATGATAAATCTCCAGACTCAAAGTATTTAATTCCACTACAAAGCCATCTCATTTATTGAGGTTCCACGCAGCACCAATTTTCTTTTTTCTTTTTTTGGTACTGGGAATTAAACTCAGGGGTACTCGATCACTGAGCCACATCCCTAGCCCTATTTTGTGTTTTTCAGAGACAGGGCCTCGCTGAGTTGCTTAGCACCTCACTATTGCTGAGGCTGGCTTTGAACTTGCGATTCTTCTGTCTTAGCCTCCCAAAGTGCTAGGATTATAGGCATGCACCACAACACCCAGCTTAAATACTTTTGCCCAAAACTCCAACTTCAGAATTTACAGTTAAAGAACACTGCCTGATATGACTCCTTTAATAGGTTTACAGATTGTCTAATGACATACTACGGGACAGAAATGCCAGAAAAATACCATTATTAATAAAAATCCAACCTCAAAATAAAGTTAAGGGAAGACAAAAGGAATATCTTAGAGGTAGGAGAAACATGAAATAGTAGGGAAAAACCCACCATACCCTAGAAGTCCAGAAAAGCAAAACTTGGTCCCAATCCCCAAGTAGAGGTCCCACTACCCTAGAGTGGGCCCTGAGCCCTTTTGGAACTCAGAAAATAACCATGAAGCTACTGGACCCAGTGATCTTTTGTTTTCATGTTTTGCTTTTTTTTCTTTGTTATGATTCCTAAGTACAATGTGGCACTCTAGATTGGATCCTAGAACAGAGAAAGGACATTAGTGAAAAAAATTCTTGAAATCCAAATAAAGTCTGGAGTTTGGTTAATAAATAAATAAATAGTAAGAAATTCTTAGTTTTCACGGAAGTACCTTAGTAATGTAAGATGTTAATATTAGGGAAAACCAGATGAAGACTATACTAGATCCCTATACTATCTTTTCTATAAGTCTAAAATTATTTCAATTTTTAAAAAAAGCTTATTTAACAATAAACACTCATGGGGGGTACCCTATGAGCTAACTAATATAAGGAAAATTCCTCAACTTAACATAGAATATCTATTTAAAAAGCTCCAAATAATATCATGCTTAATGATGAGAATACAGAAGATGTTCCCCACTAAAATCAAGAACAATGCTATGGGCTAGGGTTGTAGTTCAGTGGAAAAGTGCTTGCCTAGCATATATGAGGCACCACATAAAAATAAATTATAAAAATAAATAAATATCCATTGAGAACTAAAAAACAATTTAAAAAGGAAAAGAACAATGCTATAATATGCACTTTCATCCTCTAGTCAACTCTGTACTAGAAACCCTAGCCAACACAATAAAAGAAATAAAATAAAACGTATGCAGAATGACAGACTGGAAAGGAAGAAGTAAAATTGTCTTTGCTCATGGATTGTATAACTACTTTTGTAGAATTTCCCAATCACTAAAAATTCCTATAACTGATAAGCAAATATACTAATGCTGCAAAATAGAAAATAGATATACCAAAGTCAATTACTTACCTACATACCAACAATGAAAAACTAAACTTTAAAATTATAAACAAAACCATTTACATCAGCACCAAAATAAATTAAATACTTAGGTATAAATCTAATAGAACACAACATCACAAAGAGGAAAACTATAAAATTTTAGTGAAAGAAATAAAGTAGATTAAAATCAATGGAAAGATACAACATTTATGAATAGGAAGATTCAACACTTTTAAGATGTTAGTTCTCTCAACTTGATCTGTATTTACACGATCTCAATCAAAACTCCGGCAAGTTATCTTATGGATATCAACCAAGTGAGTCTAACATTTATACACAAAGGCAAAAGACCTCGGCCGAAAGCTGAGGACAACAGCAGAAAACTGACACCGCCTGACTTCAAAATCGACTAGAAAGCCTAACTAATCAGGATAGGGTAGTGTTGGTGAAAGAAAAGACAAAGAGATCAATGGAACAGAACAGAACACCCAGAAATAATCTCACACAAAAAATGACTGATCTTTTAAAAGGAGCAAAGGCAAAACAAAGGAGAAATCACAGTCTTTTCAACAAGTGGAGCTGGAACAACTGGACGTCCATATTTGAAAAAATGCACCTTGCCAGGCACTGTGATGCACATCTGTAATCTCATGACTCAGGAGGCTGAGGCAGGAGGATCAGAAGTTTTTAACAAGACCCTCAGCAATATAATGAGACCCTATCTCAAAATTTAAAGAAGGAAAAAAAAAGAAGGTAGCTGGGGATATGGCTCAGTGGTTAAATGCCTTGGGTTCAATTCCTGGTACAAAAAAAACAAAAACAAAAACAAAATTAAAATTCTGGAAGATAATACCAGAGAAAATCTAGGTGACCGCAAGTTTGGCAATGAGTTTTTAGATAAAACATCAAAAGCAGAATCCATAACAGAAAAAAACTTTAAGTTGAACTGTACTTAAATTAAAAACTACTCAGGGGCTGAGGTTGTGCCTCAGTGGCAGAGCGCTTGCCTCGCATGTGTGAGGTACTGAGTTCGATCCTCAGCACCACATAAAAATAAAATAAATAAAATAAAGACACTGTGTCCATGTATAACTAAAAAAAAAACAAAAAAAACTACTCAGTAGTAGAATACACTATGTTAAAAGCATGAAAAGATGCCCAAGGGCGGTGGCACACACCTGCAATTCCAGCCACTCTGAAGGCTGAGGCAGGAAAAATGCCAAGTTCAAGGCCAAGCAACTTAGCAAGACCTGTCTCAAAATCAAAAGTAAAAACAAATGAGATATAACTCAGTGGTATAGCACCCCTAGATTCAATTCCCAGTACCACAAAAAGAAAAACAAGAATGAAGACATACCACAAACTAGGAAAAAATATTTGCAAAATGTATCTGATTAAGAACTGGTATCCAAAATACATAAAGAACTTTGACACATTAAGAAAACAATCTGAATACAAAAATGCACAAAAAATCCAAACCAATAACTCATCAAATAAATAAAGATAGAAAATAAGCACATGATGTTGCTCCACATCCTACGTCATTAGGAACTGGAGATTAAAATGAAATACCACTATACACCTATTAGAATGGCTAAGATCCAAAAGAGTAACAGCAAATGCTGGTGAGGACGTGGAGCAACAGGAACTATCATTCAGTGCTGGTGGGGGTTCACAAAAGCACAGCCATGCTTGGCCTGGTGGCACTCACCTGGAATCCCAGCTCCTCAAGAAGCCGAGGCACAGTGGCGCACGCCTGTAATCCTAGCACTTTGGGAGGTTTAGACAGGAGAATCACGAGTTCAAAGCCAGCCTCATCAACGGTGAGGTGCTAAGCAACTCAGTGAGACTCTGTCTCTACATAAAACACAAAATAGGGCTGGGGATGTGGCTCAGTGGTCGAGTGCCCCTGAGTTCAATCCGCAGTTCCAAAAAAAAAAAGAAGCTGAGGCAAGAGAATCACAAGTTTAAGGTCATCCTTGTCAACATAGTGAGAGCTTGTCCCAAAATAAAAAATAAAAAGGCCTGGGGATGTAGCTAAACTATAGAGCACACCTGCGTTCAATTCCCAGTACTACCAAAAAACAAACAAAAAATAACTGTTTGTCAGTTTCTTACAAAACTAAACATATGACCCAGCAATCATGCTCCTTGTTACTTATCCAAATGAGATGAAAACTCAGTATCTACACAAAAAACTGCACATGAATATTCATAGCAGCTTTATTCACTTTCAACTAAAACTTGAAAGCAAACAAGATGTCCTTCACTGCAAATAAAACTGTACATTAAGTAACAGAATATTAGTCAGCACTAAAAGCAATGAAAAGACATGAGGAGCCAAGCGCAGTGGCACAAGCCTATAGTCCCAGCACTTAGGGAGGCTGAGACAGGAGAATCGCGAGTTCAAAGCCAGCCTCAGCAACAGCAAGGTGATAAGCAACTCAGTGAGACCCTGTCTCTACATAAAACACAAAATAGGGCTGGGGATGTGGCTCAGTGGTCGAGTGCCCCCGAGTTCAATCTCTAATATGAAAAAAAGGACATGAGGAAGCTCAAATACATATTGCTAAGTGAAAAGAACCAATCTGAAGAGGTTATACACATATGATTACAACTATATTCCATTCCAGAAAAGACAAAACTGTTAAGACAATCAGAAGACTAGTTGCCAGCAGGCAAGATAAAGGGATTTTTAGGGAAGTAAAACTAGTCTGCATAATACTGTAACGGCAAATACATGTTTCAAGATCCATAGGATGGAGGGAGATCCAAGATGGCAGACTGGAGGGAGGCTGCATTCCTTGTCTTGCATGACTCAGGATTCAAGCAGAGGAAATACTGCTTCTCGGCAAGGCAGCCATCACTGCCCACGGATCCCCTGCTGTTTACCCTCCATTTATCTGCCATAATCGCCTGCTGTCCACCAGCTTATCACCTACTTTCTGAGCACAGATCATTTGCTGACCGCTGCCTATCATCCACCATCTGCCCATTTGCCTGCCTCCTGTCTGCCCATCGCCCATGGCCCAACGTCCACCCACAGATCACCCTGTTAGCCTGAAGACTGCCCGCAGACCACCAGCGGATCGCCCACTGCCCCCTGCAAGTCCATTGTCACAATACCCTCAGGTTCGCTTGCACGCAGCCACCACCATCTTAGGACATCAGCCAGGGCCTGCAGGTTTGCCGCCACCACCACTGCCATCTTAGGGCACAGCCACCTCAGTCTGGGAACACCAGCCAGGGCCTGGGATATGTTGTTGGGGTACCTGCAGGTCTGGCTGCAGCTGAGGTCTTTCTGCTAGGTGTGCCAGTGGCCACCATCTGGCTGTCTCTTTGCAGGGTCGCACCTTAGTGTGAGCGCATCCCTGGTGGTCTCCCTGCAAATTCAAAGGGGCACTGAGATCTTCAGACTGCAGCAAGGCAGAGCCTGGGAAATCTGAAGCCCGGATATGTCAGATTGCTGCTGGGCTTGTGTGGGCCACTCTGGTTCTAGCAAACTTGTGGAACGCCAGAGACTAGGGGCAATTCCTCAGGGGGTGCTCAGGTTGGAGAAATTGGAGAAAATGGGGCTCTCTCCAGCTCAGTGAGTCCTGAAGTGCACAGGGATGGAAGAGACTGGTTACAACAGGTAGCTGTCACCCACCCAACAGGCCCAGCACCCACGGGACTGGAATTACCATCAAACGTCAGACAACCCCATCTGTCGGCAAAGAAGGGACACTCCCCGCCCCTTGGCCCTCTCTCGCACAGCTTTACCATGTTTGAATCCAAATACTTGTCATGTATCAATTTATTGAGGAATGGGATGTCTGAATAGTATATTACGGTTTTGCTGTGTACCCTTATATTTTTACTTTGTTTTTGTTTTTGGTACTGGGGATTGAACTCAGGGGCACTCGACTATAGAGCCACATCCCCAGCCCTATTTTGTGTTTTATGTAGAGACAGGATCTCACTGAGTTGCTTAGCACTTCACCATTGCTGAGACTGGCTTTGAACTCGTGATTCTCCTGTCTCAGCCTCCCTAACTGCTAGGATTACAGGCGTGCGCCACTGCGCCTGGCACTTTTTTTTTAACTTGTATATATTTTTTCTCTCACCTATCTTTCTCCCTGGATTCTCCTGCTCACTTCTCTCATACTAACAGCAAACCTCTATTAATTCCTCCCTTGCTTACTACAAATTTTTTCCTCTGCCTTTTCTCCTTCTCCCTCATAAACATCACATCTTACACTACTTCTGTTCCCTCATTGTCCATCATTAGAAATGGTAAACCCTTTCAGCAAAATTACTGTTTACATGGTAGACAATAATTGAACACATCATTTCTATTTATTACAACAAAACTGTAGATGCCTTAACAGGAGCTATTTGGTTTAAAGGTGTATACTGTTTGCATTGGGTACTGTTAACATTGGTCTCCCCTTAAAGGTGAGGTACTAGAAGCCATCGGGGACACTATAAAAAACTACAGGGTAGAAACTGTACTCCCTCAACCCCATACCACTAGATGGGATGACATACAAACAACATTAAAAACAAAGGAACAAAGCACCTAAACAAATCAAGATGTTCCAACAATAGAATCCATACACAACACAGTAGAAGAAATATCAGAGGAGTTTAGAAGATACATAGGCTGATCTCTGAAATAAAGGATAGTATCAGATAAAAAACAGGAAGTGAAAGATCACTTCAATAAAAAGGCAGAGATTATAAAAAGGAATCAAGCAGAAATTCTCAAAATGAAGGAAATAAGCCAAATTAAAAAAATCAATGGAAAATATCACCAACAGACTAGACAACTTAGAAGACAGAACCTCAAGCAATGAAGACAAAATATACACTCTTGAAAATAAAGTCAACTGCACAAAGAAGATGGTAAAAAAAACATGAACAGAACTTCCAAGAAATATGGGGAAACATGAATAGATCAAATTTAAGATTTATCAGAATAGACAAAGGTGTGGAAATATAAATCAAAGGAATGAACAATCTTTTTAAAGACATATCATCATAAAATTTCCCAAATCTAAAGAATGAAATGGAAAAATCAACTGCAAAGGAGCTTACAGGACCCCAAATGTACAAAATTACAGTAGACTCAACACTGTACTAGTAATACAGGGTTCTGTCCCCTTGTTCTTTGTTAATATGTAGTTTGTGATAACTATGAGTCAGTAAGCAATAGTTCCTTACGTATTAACTTTTTCATATTGAATGCAGCCTTCTCAATACCCCTTCAGTCTATAGGATTGATAAAAGAAAAAACTTGAGCTTCCCACTTATTCCAAGTTAAGATTCTTCTGATTGCCCCACAAACAGGGAGGGGATATTGCCATAAAATTTGCAAAGCATTGCCCCAAAATGTAACTGACTGATAGAAGTGTTACCTAGCCAAGCACAGTCTTAACTACAAGGGGGCACCTAGAGACAAAAAAGCATTTGGTTGCCTGGAGGTAGGACAGTCCCTCAGGTGACCCATTTTGGCAGTTCTTCTGAAGCCCTTAAGAAAATGTCTGAAAGCACCTAAGGAAAGTCAATACATCACAGAAGTAGTACAATGGAAATATGGGAAAGTAATCCCCACCCAGGTCATATGTTTAACTACTAGAAAAGATCTGCCCAAGAAGAAAGGAGTCAAGGAAGGGAGTCACTCACCAGAGTGGTTCTGCATGAGACACACTGATGACAAATGCCTCTCCTGTCTGTCCAGAAAGAGTCCGCCCACTTTTATCAACAATTGTCCCTGAAATCTGAATTAACAAAGGAAACAAAGTCAACAATATAGACTCAGGTAAAGAATGTAGTCCTAAAGACAAAATAACATGAATACGCTGGTATTCTTTATTCTTTTACAAGGAAATATGGAACTAAAACTCAAAGGCAGCACTTTCCAGAAGGGTCAGAATGGATATATGCCAAGTGGCCAGGAGAGAAGGCAGTAAGCCCCAGAAACAGAAAAGGGAAAGTCACTGAGGCAAAATCAATGCCCCAACAGCAGTAGAAGTCACACATCCAGCTGGGTATGGTAGCACATGCTGTAATTCCAGTTACTTGGGAGGCTGAGGCAATATTAAAAGTTCAAGGCCAGTCTGGGCAAGTCAGTGAGACCCTGTCTCAAAATTTTTTTAGAAAGGGCTGGGAATGGGGTTGGGGATTTAGCTCAGTGGTAGAGTGCTTGCCTAGCAGGCACAAGGCCTCAAGTTCAGTCCTAAACCCTGAAAAAAAAAAAGGGGAGGGGGGCTAGGAATATAGTTCAGTGATAGAGCACTTGTTTATTAGCACATGTGAGGCTCTGGGTGTAATCCTCAGTACTGAGAAAAAAAGGAAAAAACAAGCCAGGCTCAGTGGCACATGCCTGTAATCCCATCACTTTGGGATGCTAAGATAGGAGAATCTCAAGTTCAAAGGCAGCCTCAGCAACAGCAAGGCCCTAAGCCAACTCAGTGAGACCCTGTCTCTACATAAAACACAAAATTGGGCTGGGAGCCGGGCGCGGTGGCTCACGCTTGTAATCCCAGCACTTAGGGAGGCTGAGACAGGAGAATTGCGTTCAAAGCCAGCCTCAGGAAAGGCGAGATGCTAAGCAACTCAGTGAGACCCTGTCTCTACATAAAACACAAAATGGGGCTGGGGATGTGGCTCAGTGGTCGGGTGCCCCTGAGTTCAATCCCTGGTACCAAAAAAAAAAAAAAAATTGGGCTGGGGATGTGGCTCAGTGGCTGAGTGCCCGAGTTCAATCTCCAGTACAAAAAAAAAAGGAAAAAACACATCACAAATCCATGTCAGACCCACTGGAGGAGATTTCCCAAAGATACCAGGTTATCCTAGCCTTCTGCTGTTAAATACCTGATTTATCTAACAGCCCTGTTTTGATTCTGTCATATGCTCACCGAGCAGGACTCTCAGAGGCCTGCCTTGAGTTAATGCCTTGGGGGTCTAACATCTTCAGTGCTGGCTACTTGGCAGTCAGCATGAAAGCCCATCCCTCCTTGGCCCTAATGAGACTGGGTCTTTAAGCCTTTGGCTTTAAGGGGGCTTCTTATGACAGCCTACCTGCAATAAGTTGACTACTGACCTACAAGTAATATAGGAGAGAGGTGAACAGAGGAAGTTAAAGTAAATGGTTTCCAAAAGATAACATCAATCATTCTACTTTGCTGGGGTGGGGGGCTGGTGTTATATTCAAAATGACAATTATTAATAAAAGACAAAAATATGTCTATGCAAAATATTTTAGAACTTACAAAGATAGGCCGGCGAGCATAATTGTCTTCAAAAAGTTTCTGGAGTGCAAACAAGGCTGCCTGTCAGGGGAAAAAAGAAAAAACATCTTTACTGCCAGAAGAATAATGTGTCAGTCTGACACAGTCTGCCAGAAGAATAATGTGTCAAAGGTCAGTCTGACTGCCTGATCAGAGGACACCCATCCCAAGGCTCTTCAGATGATACATGCAGAACTCTCTGGGGAAACGAAGTGTCTTCCCTATGATGCCCAACCAGTGCCCCTTTCTCGAGTGCCATACTGTACGTATTACAACACATGCTGTGCTTCACACCACTAGTGTGCTTCACTGAAAAACCATGGTTGTTTTGCAGCAAGTCTGGACTAGGTTATAAAGGCAATGAATCCAAGGCTACCCTGTGCTGGTCAGTCTATATTTTAAGTTGCCAGCAATGGATTTGTCCTTTCTTTCTATAATTCCTGTTTCAAAGATGTACGTGGTTTTCACAAAAAATTCCTGATATCAGAATACAACCTGTAGTTAATGTGTACCTTCCCTGTGATGTTGGGTCCCCCCAGCCATGGAAAGTTATTAAATCAACAATATCTAAGCTTCCTCTTTAGAACCAGAAAAATCAATTCTAAAAATCTTATGGAAAACAAGTATAAGAAAAGCCTGAACTGTTCTGTAAAAAAGGTGGGGTTAATGAAAAGGAATTAAGCCCACTCAGACATATTCTGATGCTATGATAAACAGTACAGTAGTATCACACCAGCAGACGAATTTCTGAAAAAAACTAAATCCAAATTAACTTGGGAATTTTGGATGATAAGAGTAACATTCCACATCATTCTTATCACTGAGAAATAACAGGATGTTTAATAAATTGTGTTAAGAAAAACAGGTAACTTTAGTCAAAAAAAAAAAGATCTCAACCCTGTATCTTACTCCCAAATAAATTCCAGAGGCATCACAAAACCTCTATAATAGGGCTGGGGCTGGGGCTCAGTGGTAGAGCACTTGCCTAGCATGTGTGAGGCACTGGGTTCGAGCCTCAGCACCACGTATAAATAATGAATGAATAAAATAAAAATCCATCAACTAAAAAAAAATATTAAAAAAAAAAAACCTCGGGGCTGGGGTTGTGGCTCAGTGGTAGAGCACTTGCCTAGCATGTGTGAGGCACTGGGTTCGATCCTTGGCACCACATAAAAATAAATAAAATAAGCCAGGCGCGGTGGCTCAAGCCTGTAATCCCAGCACTTAGGGAGGCTGAGACAGGAGAATCACGAGTTCAAAGCCAGCCTCAGCAATGGCAAGGTGCTAAGCAACTCAGTGAGACCCTGTCTCTACATAAAACACAAAATAGGGCTGAGGATGTGGCTCAGTGGTCGAGTGCCCCTGAGTTCAATCCCCAGTACCAAAAATAAATAAATAAATAAATAAATAAAATAAAGATCTATCAACAACTAATAAAAATATTTTTTTAAAAAAACCTCTATAATAAAAAGTATGCCACAAATCAAAATGACACTGACCTCACACTAGTCAGAATGGATGTGAAGAAAAAGGAACACTATTTTTGTTGGTGGGACTATAAATTAGTACAACTATGGAAGTCAGTATGGAGGCTCCTCCAAAGACTAGGCATGGAACCACCACACAACCCAGCTATACCACTCTTTGGTATTTATCCTGAAGAATTAAAGTCATCTTACTACAGTGATACATGCATACTCATGTTTATAGGAACACAATTCACAATAGCCAAACTGGAACAGGCCTAGGTGTCCATCAATAGATGAATGAAGAAAATGTAGTACATATACACAATAGAGTTTTACTTGGCCATAAAGAATGAAGTTATGTCATGTGCAGGAAAATGGATGGAACTAGAGACCATCATGTTAAGTAAAATATGTCAAACTCAGAAGGTTAAAGGTAGGATGTTTTCTCTCATATGCAGAAGCTATAGAGGAAAAAAGAAATGAAAGGCAGAGGTGGATCTCCTAAAAATCAAAGAAGGATCAGTAGAAGAAAGGGACCAAGGGGTAGGAGGTGGGCAGAGGTGATGCCGGGGAGTGATATTGGCCAAATTATTATATTGTATGAATGTACAAATATGTAACAACAAAGATCATCAATATGTACAACTATAATGCACCAATAAAAAAAATCTAAGAAAAAAAAGTGATGTGTTGCCAGGCACAGTATCATACACCTGTAATCCCAGTGACTTTGGAGGCTAAGACAGGAAAGTGACAAGTTCAAGATCAGCCTCAGCAACTTAGCGAGGCCCTAGGCAACTTAGTGAGACCCTGTCCCAAAAATAATAAAAAAAAAAAAAATACAAAGGGCTGGGAATACAGCTCAGGAGTTGAGCACATCTGGGTTTAATCCCAGGCACCTAAATAAATAAATAAGCAGTGTGTTAAAAGTGAGGTAGAAGGGCAAGATGTACCTCAGCTCAACTCCAGCATCTCAAAGAAAGTGAAGTAGGTAGGTAGGTGCCGTAATGTGGATGGTGAATGGCCCCAGAGGTCTGTGTCAAGGCTTGGTCCCCAAGGTGGTGCTACTGGGAGGTGGTGGAACCTTAGCAGATAGGACCTACTAGGAAGTCCTTAGGTCACTGGGAGCATGTCCGTATAAAGGACTGTGGAGTCTGAGCCCCTTCTTCCTCTTCTGCTTCCAGGCACTGAGGTGAGCAGTTTGTTCCATCACACACTCACCACTGCCAGCTGGCACACCTACCAGACACTCAAGGCAATGAATCTACCTAATCTTAAAATGGAACCTCCAAAACTGTTAGCCAAAACAACTTTTCTCATTATGAATTAATTATCTCAGGTACTTTCTTATAATTATGAAAAGCTGAAAGACACAGGAATCATCCAGCTTCTGGCTGTCAGTGGCTTCTTGCATGTAAGTATTCTAATAAGTGACATTAAAATGGAAGAGAATAACGTAATTACTTTTATATGGAGTTGAAACAAGTTTTTGGCTCCTAAAATCAACAGATACTTCTATCCTATTGAAGTTGAGATAGCCATGTTTTCAAACATGGAGGTCACGCCAGGTGCAGTGGCACACACCTGTAATCCCAGCAGCTAGGAGACTGAGGCAGGAGGATCACAAGTTCAAAGCTAGCCTCCACAACTTAAGCAGCGAGATTCTGTCTCAAAATAAATAACAAAAAGGGCTGGGTGGGGGCTGGGGCTGGGGCTCAGTGGCAGAGCGCTTGCCTCACACGTGTGAGGCACTGAGTTCGATCCTCAGCACCACATAAAAATAAGTAAACAAAAATAAAGACACTGTGTTCATGTGTAACTAAAAAATACATTAAAAAGGGGGGGGGCTGGGGTTATGGCGCAGTGGTAGCGTGCTCGCCTAGCACACATAAGGCACTGGGTTCGATCCTCAGCACCACATAAAAATAAAATAAAGGTATTCTGTCACCTACAACTAAAAAATAAACATTAAAAAAAAGGGGTGGGGGGCTGGAATTGTGGCTCAGTGGTAGAGTGCTTGCCTTGCATGCGTGAGGCACTGGGTTCAACCCTCAGCACCACATACAAATAAATAAAATAAAGATATTGTGTCCATCTACAACTAAAAAAAATTTTTTTTAATAAAAATTTAAAAAATTAAAAATAAAATAAATAGGGCTGAGTGTGGCTCAGGGGTTAAGCACCCATAGATTCAATCCCTAGTACCAAAAACAAAGAAAAAAAAGAAAACATAGTGTAAATTAGCAGTTCTTGCATTCTTTATCAGTGAATAAGAAGTTTTAATCTTTTATCATTATATTCAGAATCTTTTATTTAAACTATATTTACAGTACACGGATTCTAAGATGATTATAGGATTAACAGGAGAATAACTGAAAGAATATGCATAAATATTAATGCATTTTCTAACATAAATGATGGAATATTCAAGAGTAATGTGTAAATTTCCCTCACTGAGTTATAATTAACATGGAGTGAGTATAGAGCTACTATTAATATATTTAGTCCTATTAGGGTAATTGTAATATTAGATCATAAGAAAGATGATAAAGTCACAAAGCTCCTTAATAAGAATAGTAGCAGGTAGTAAAACTACTATTAGCTTATTAAGCTACTATTATTATGGCTATAAGAGGGAGAACTGATTGGAATTCTCAAACTGAAATTATGGTTCAACTATGGATTGATTCACTGGTGAGACAAAACAGTATGATGATGTAAGCCCATGGGCCATTATTAGGGCTGTCGCTCCTATAAACTTCATGGTGTCTCGATGAGGTTGGTCACAATAACAATGCTACATGACTGACAGATGAGTAAGCAATTAGTGATTTCAGGTCCATTTGTCATAAGCAGATGTAGCTTGTTATAATTATTCCTCATATTGATAATATTATATACTATAAATTCCGTAATAGGACAGAGGACACTTATAATTCAAGCTATTCCATAAACCACCTAATTTTAGTAGTACAGCTACAAGAACTATGGATCTGACAATTAGGACTTGATAAAATTGTAAAGTACTGGGGGAGGGGATCATTTTTCCTTCTCCCCCCCAATACCAGGGATTAGGGATTGAACCCACGTGTGTTTAACCATGAGCAACGTCCCCAACCCTTTGTTTTATTTTTATTTTTTCTTTTTAAAGGGCCTTGCTAAGTTGCTGGGGCTGGCTTTGAACTTGCAATCTTACTGCCTCAGCCTCCCAAACTGCTGGAATTACAGGCATGTGCCACCACGCCCAGCCCATTTTTCCTTCTTAATCTTGGAATAAGAAGTGTGCCTATGAAGTACAGCCTCCTCAGCCAAAAAAGAAAAAAGAAAAAATATCTGTAAAAATTAAAAATCTCCTACATTAAAATCAACTTCACAATAATTTCACTATCACCACTACTAATAAAATCAAAAATCAAGCCACGAACTAGATGATGGTATTTGCTACCCGTGATTGAGAAGGGCCTCACAGCTTCAGAAAAAGAATCAATAAAAAGACTAAAAATCCAAGCAGGGCTCACGCTTGTAATCCCAGCACTTTGGGAGGCTGAGACAGGAAAATCACAAATTCAAAGCCAGCCTCAGCAACCCCGAGGCACTAAGCAACTCAGTAAGACCGTGTCTCTACATAAAACACAAAATAGGGCTGGGGATGTGGCACAGCAGTCGAGTGCCCCTGAGTTCAATCCCCAATACCAAAAAAAACAAAAAACAAAAAAAAAAAAACAAACCTAAAACTCTAACAGGGGGAAAAAAGAATACAAGACATAAATCATAGAAAAGGAAATATAAATTACTCTAAAAGAAAAATTATCAGCTTCACGTATGGCAAGAAAAATACAAATTAAACTACAGTGGAATAATATTTTTCCTGTGTAAGCTGGAAAAGTTCAAAACATTTAACAATACATATTATTAAAGAGGCTATAATAAAACCAGCACTACTGTATAGTGATTGCCAATGGGAACATAAATGAGTACAATCACAGAAGAGGAAAATTTGACACTAAAGTAAAAAAATTCAAAAACTTTTTTTATTTTTTTTGTATCGGGGATTGAACCCAGGGGCACTTTATCCCAGCCCTTTTTATTTTTTACTTTGAGACAGGGTCTCATTAAGTTGCTGACGCTGGCCTCAAACTTGTGATGCTCCTACCTCAGTCTCAAGTTGCTAGGATTACACGCATGTGCCACCACACCTCGCTTGCTTATTATTTTGACTTAGCAGTTTCACTTGTAGAAATTTATCCTACAGATACACTGTGCAAACACATACACATAAGAACATTTACTTTTCACTCTGTACAATTATGTGTGTCCCACATATGTAAGAA
This sequence comes from Geosciurus inauris, assembly GCA_004024805.1. Classification (NCBI taxonomy): domain Eukaryota; kingdom Metazoa; phylum Chordata; class Mammalia; order Rodentia; family Sciuridae; genus Geosciurus; species Geosciurus inauris. The sequence continues at coordinate 162,899 of PVHX01002504.1, forward strand.
ACACATATGCACACACACACATACATGCATGCTTGTATCTGCATAGAAACTCTGTCAAGACCCCCAAACTGGTAATAGCAGCTATTTCCAGGAGAAAAGCTAGATACCCAGTACTAGAAGGGAGGATATTACTTTTCATCCCATGTATTTATATACATTTTGAGTTCAGAACCATGAGCTATGCGTGCATTACATATTCACACATAGCAATTATGTATGCAAATATTGTCATGAGAGAAACATTTTTTTAAATGCTAAAAAGACTGTTCTTTTGAAATTTTACTTATTTTACTGGCCTCGATTTAAAAAATTCAAGAAAATGAAGCAAATACAAGAGATTTTTTTAACTTTGGCAATGGTGATTATCTTCTTACAACATTAAGATTCATCATGGCCCCTACCCCAGCCCTGTCCCTTTTTCTACCTTAACTTACCTTGGCATTGGCAGTATCAAAAATAGTTTCAATGAGTACGATATCAACCCCACCATCCAGAAGTCCTTTAGCCTGCTCTTGGTATGCTTCAACAAGCTCATCAAATGCTGCAAAAAAATAAGTCACACCCATCACATCAATCACCAGTATCCTCTGAATGGCACTCGGGTGAGTTCAGGGCTAGCACACTGAACCACTGCTGGCTTATAATGCATCCACTGAAAACAACAACTTTTTCCCCTCAGTACTGGGTATTGAGCCCAGGGATGCTCTATCACTGACCTACATCCAGACTTTTTTTTTTTTGAGACAAGATCTCGATAAGTTGCCAAGAATGGCTTCAAACTTGTGATCCTCCTGCCTCAGCCTCGGAATTGATGGAATCATAGATGTGTGCCACCATGCCTGGCTAAAACACAACATCTGTAAGAAACCAAATAAAGAAATATCATAAGCTGGGTGCGGTGGCGCACGCCTGTAATCCCAGCACTTTAGGAGGCTGAGACAGGAGAATCATGAGTTCAAAGCCAGCCTCAGCAATGGCGAGGTGCTAAGCAACTCAATGAGACCCTGTCTCTACATAAAACACAAAATAGGGCTGGGGATGTGGCTCAGTGTTCGAGTGCCCCTGAGTTCAATCTCCAGTACCCCCAAAAATCCAAAGAAATATAGTGATAGAAGAAAGAAAATTAAAAAAGAACTATAGCAGTGATGGGAGAAAAACAAGCAAACTGAACACAGCCGCTTATGATCACTGGCCAAATGACCTCCCTTCCCATGGATGAGCTACGAGTGAGCAGAAAGGTGTGTCAATTTCCTGAACCATTTACTTTATTCTCAACTCTTTAAAATACATCATTTTTCCCAAAGATTTTTTTGTTATTGTGATCGGGGATTGAACTCAGGGGCAATTAACTACTGAGCCACATCCCTAGCCCTTTTCATTTTTTATTTTGAGACAGGGCCTCGCTATGTTGCTGAGACTGGCTTTTAACTTTTGATCCTCCTGACTCAGCCTCTGGAGCCACTAGGATTACAGGTGTGCACCACCACGTCCAGCTCTAAACACCATTCTAATCAACCAATTAAGAGAGATCCTTGGAGGGTAAGAAACATCACCTGGATACAACACAAGCTCTCTCACACTCTGTGGTAAAAGGCTACATTCCTATGAATTTCACTCAAGCCTTTAGATCAACTCTGTCAGAGAGGAAACCTCTCTGACGGGCAATTTTGATCTCAAACAAAATATTCAATCACTCCCAGGTAAAATTTTTGCTAGAAATGTATTGTGCTGTCTATATTCACCTGAGAAGTAGTTATCCCTCTCCTCATTTTATCTCCCAACCAAAACAGAAAAAAAAACTTAGGTGTTCTAAGAGAGAAGCCTAAATAGCAAAGTTATGCTCACTGTGTTTATGTATACTTGACCTTACACAGTACAGGAAGGAGGAGAGGTTAGCTCCCCACTGTCATATCTAGACCAGAGAGACCATCAATCACATACATATAGTGTGGTATCACAACATGCAAAGTTCTATAACCAAAAACCTACAAACTGTAATTGTGTGAAACTGTCATTTATAGAAAATGCATTAACAGACATGGTATTGTTAGTGTTCAGCGTTGAAAGTTTAATTCTTTTTATTTTTTTTGTAGTCTTGATGCTTAGAAACTGACCTACAGTTCTAAGTTTTGGATCCAATCTGAATAAAGGACATTTATATATACTAGTTTATAATGTTTGTAATACTACTACATTTAGATAGTTTGGATTACTAAATTAAATGGCAACATACTGGGTCTTTTATAATATACCAAGAGCTGATATCCAGATGTGCTCAACTTTTCACTTTAAAGCTTTATTACAATTGGTTTTGTTTCAATAGATGATAAAGAAGAACAAATCACCATACACATCTGAAAGCAAGCTCAAATAATAAGAGCAGTTAACTTTTTATTTAGATATCAACTGTATTTCAGGCACTGATGTGCCTTCTCATAGATAAAGTTACAATATCCCTGAAGTAAATCCTGTTACTGGACCCACTTTGCAGATTTACAGGTTACTGAATCACCAGGGTACTTTCCCAAAGTTCCTGACTACATATCATAAGTACTCACTGATGTTCCTAAAATCTGGTCTTTCCACAGATGGAGACACAGAGAGTGTCTTATTAGTCGGACCCAGAGCTCCTGCCACAAACCTCTTGATTCCTTTGGGAAAAGAAAAACAAGAATAAAATCTCTATAAACAGCTCAATCTTTTTGTTACGAACCAACAGACTATAAGACTTTTCCTAGAACACAGGGCTTTACCCACAACTCCAAAAAGCTATCAAAGCCCAAATGTATTTTCTTAATTGAATTGACCACAAACCTGCCTTTTACTGAAGTAATAAATGGCTGTTTAGTCTGTTTGCCTTTTAGTGCACTGGTTCACAGATTCTGCTAATACATGTATGGTTATGGGGGCTGCCCTAGACTCCCCAGGAAAATCATGGACTGTAAGGGATATGTAAACATCATCACCAAGCCAATCCAAACAACTAAATCCTCACACATGCAACCTCAAAGTCTTTCTATAAGTAATCCTTTTCTACCACCTCAGTTTACGTTTGGACAAATTCTCTCCCTATTCTTAAGAAATCCTGAAAAGGCGTTAAGAGTTTTGTAGCTCAGTGGTAAAGCGCTTGTCTAGCATGTGTGAAACACTGGATTGGGTTCTCAGCACTGCATATAAATAAATTAAATAAAGGTTCACTGACAACTAAAAAAATATTAAAAAAAAAAAAGAAACCTTGAAGATCCTGATCTTAACCTGAAATGCTCTCAACTACTGAATTACAAGCCTTTCACAGAAGGTAAATACTAAGTCAAAATTAACAATTATTAGCCGGGCGCAGTGGCACAAGCCTGTAATCCTAGCACTTAGGGAGGCTGAGACAGGAGAATCACAAGTTCACAGCCAGCCTCAGCAACGGCGAGTCACTAAGCAACTCAGTGAGACCCTGTCTCTACATAAACACAAAATAGGGCTGGAGATGTGGCTCAGTGGTAGAGTGCCCCTGAGTTCAATCTCCAGTACCAAAAAAAAAAAAAAAAAAAAATTAACAGTTATAAAACCTGAAATTCAAGTATGAAGCAGATTTAATGTTGCTTTAACAACTCTTTTTTTTTT